>JAODAL010035703.1:0-42624 GCA_025379985.1 Phyllomedusa bahiana
GAAATTGACGGAAAAAAATTGGGGGAGAAATTACAGCACTGCCAAATTACAAAAGAATGTGATGGTCGGGCAGGGAGGGAGAAAGCATGTGCAGCAATGCGCGTTCCCGAGCCCAGCCATCACAGAGAGAAGGTTAAAACGGGCAAGCGGGCCAGGCCAGGAGAACAGAATGTGCTGGTCGGAGCCCCTAACAACGAGCAGTACACAACTGAAACAGAAAGGAGATGGCCATTCTAACATGGTACATTTTTTTTAATGACTTATAATTACAAACTTGCTTTAATTTGCATTTGGGATGTTCCCATGTCAATTTAACATCGTGGCAAAACCCCTTTAAGTTTGTGGCTAAAAGAGGCCCTACCATCAGCCCCACATTGTTGCCCAGTTTATATATTAATATTAAAATAAAAACTTGGTTATAACATTGTAGTTGTTTTTAATGTGGTGATAAATATGTATTTGTTGTATACTTGGCTTCATGCACTTCCTTTAAGGTACAGTATGTTGGTTGTAAAACCCAGAGTTTTAAAGTGTTTTTTTCCACCATACTGTATTACAGAGTCACACTTCCTGTAGGTGGTTCTATAGCTTTGATTGGCATATGAGCTCTGCTATTCTTAGCTGATTCTATTAGAGTGACATGACTGTTGGAGATTTGTAAATAACCGTGTACTAGCTAACTGAGCTCTAAAGCTTAAAACTTGTTAGAGAGGGGGTTTGTAGGGCTGTCTGCTGGGGACATCGGTGGGAGCAGCAGTGTGCAGACATCGGCAGTAGCCGATCAGGCAGGAGCACCATTATGGCAGTGCCGTACTGCGTATGGGGCCTGGCCACACTGTGCAACAAGGGGGAAGGAGCCCACTGCTGCCACCAGCTACTGCCCCCCTGTTTCACAGGAATGGTAGAAAGAGCAGGTTGTAGGACACACATAGAATTGAAATGTATGGCAGGGCAGAGAGAGCTATGTCTCTGCACAGACAGCACGATGAAGTAACGTCATCGCACCACCTACGCTGCTTTCTGTCGCAGGCCCCAAGCCTAAAGCACCCAACTTGGGGCCACATGTATGGAACGGTTTTGGTCTAAAACTCACTTTTTTCTGTGGGGAAAAAAGTGAGTTTTAGACCAAAACCATTTCATACATGTGACCCTTGGAGTCTAAAGCAGACACACACCCTGGGGAAGCATGGAGAATTGAGTATTTATAGTTTTATTTACAATTTGGTGCTCACATAGGTATCTACCTACTGGGGAATTCCCTATATAGCTACCTACTTACTAAGGGGCCTCAATAGAACTACTATATAGGGGTCCCCCAGTAAGTAGGTGGCTATATAGGGGCCCTCTAGTAGGTAGATAGCTATATTATACCTACAGGGGCGTTGCTAGGGTCCTAAAACATCCGGGGCTCGGGCCCTTTGTGTTTTTCTGGGTAGGGCTGGGTTCACACGACATTTTTCAAGCCTCATTGTGAACCCGTGGGGTGTTTTTTTACAGGAAAAAACCTTGTGTTCCTGTCAAATAATTTTCTGCACATCCCACACAGATCCCGTCCATCTCCTCGCAGTCACTGTACAGTAAAAATCACCATTGACAAATTTACTTTTTCAGAACTTCTCACCTTTATATGACAATACCCCTAAACAGTCACCAAACATACACCGATACATGGAGCAAATCTACCAGACAAGTGATTGTTACTAAAACCCTCCTACAAAACCAAGACCCAAAACTATTACTACATAAGGATCAAATAATCCTGCCAGACCCCACATGTGACTATCAGCTGTACACAGGCTCTGAAGACATATACCACTGCCATATAGTGACCATATAGTGGTAGTTACTAGTTGTATGTAGACGCTCTGCAGACATATAAGTGATTACACTGCAGTTACATTTAGTGACTCACAGGAGACGTCTTTTCTGATTAGCGTCGTTCACCTTCCCTTCTCTTCTCCATCCGGTTCACACCTTCATGCTGATATCTCCCGGCCAATACTCGTCCCTGAGGATTTGGACACAAATATCTTAGAATCCTCACATTTCCAGCAACTCCTTAATTATAGGTATATAGCATTCACCTCAGTTAGGTATATAGGGGCACTGAAGCAGTATATGGGGCCACAGGCAGGTATATGGGGCCACAGACAGGTATATAGGGGCCACAGCAGGTATATAGGGCCACAGGCAGTTATATAGGGGGGCACAGGCAGTATATGGGGCACTGAGGCAGTATATGGGGCCACACGCAGTAGTATATGGGGGCACTGAGGCAGTATATAGGGGCCACAAGAAGGTATATAGGGACACTGAGGCAGAATATAGGGGCACTGAGGCAGTATATGGGGGCCACAGGCAGCATATGGGGGCCACAGGCAGTATATGGGGAGCACAGTCAGGCATTATAGGGGCACAGGCAGCATATGGGGGTCACAGGCAGGGATATGGGGGCCACAGGCAGTATATGGGGGCAACAGGCAGCATATGGGGGCCACAGGCAGGGATATGGGGCCACAGCGAGTAATATGGGGGCCACAGGCAGGGATATGGGGGCACAGGCAGGCATTATAGGGCACAGGCAGTATATGGTGGCACAGGAGGGATATGGGGGCCACAGGCAGGCATTATAGGGGCACAGGCAGTATATGGGGGCCACAGGCAGTATATGGGGGCCACAGGCAGGGATATGGGGGGCCACAGGCAGTATATGGGGGCCACAGGCAGGGATATGGGGGCCACAGGCAGTAATATGGGGGCCACAGGCAGGGATATGGGGGCCACAGGCAGGCATTATAGGGGCACAGGCAGTAATATGGGGGCCACAGGCAGGGATATGGGGGCCACAGGCAGTAATATGGGGGCCACAGGCAGGGATATGGGGGCCACAGGCAGGCATAATAGGGGCCACAGGCAGTATATGGGGGCCACATTGCTGGATATGGGGGCCACAGGCAGGGATTATAGGGGCACAGGCAGTATATTGGGGGCACTGAGGCAGGTAAACGGTTTAAAAATAACAACATTCATACTCACCTTAACTCCCCCGGCGAGCGCGCTCTGTCCTCTTCAGCCCGCGCTCCTCCGGCAGCTCCTCGGGCGCACGGCCTATGACGCGCTGTGCGCCCGAGGAGAGGCAGCGTCGCGATGACATCACATCATCGCTACGCTGCCGGCTGAGGCGCACGGGGCCGCGGCGGGTCCTCAGCGCTGTGAGGACCTGGCGGCCCCGCAGTGTCGGACCCTGAGCCGGTCCGACACTGTTTGCGGAGCAGGGAGCACTCGCTCTCTGCTCCGCAGAAGCCCGCAGCTGCATGTGCGTCCAGCGGACGCACATGCAGCTAAAGGGCCAGTCGGTGCTCCAAGCCCACGGCAGCGGCCTGGAGCTCGGGAGACTCGGGGCACAGGGAGTTTTATTCGGGGCCCGAGCCCTGAATAAAACAGCCTAGCGACGCCCCTGTATACCTATATTATAGCTACCTATCTACTGGGGACTCCTATATAGCTACCTACCTACTGAGAGGGGCCCATATATACCTGCTTAACTACTGGGGCCCCCTATATACCTACCGACTATGGGGACCCTATACACTACCCACATACTGGGGACCACTTTATACCTACCTACCGGGGGCTCTATATACATACTGGGGGTACTTTTTATAGCTACATAACTACTGGGTGGCCTCTATATAACTACATATCTACTTGAGGGCCCCTATGTACTTACCTACATACTATGGGAAACCTATATACCTACCTATTTGGGGCCCTATATACCAACCAATATACTGTCGGGTTCTATATACTAACAAGAAGTCCTCTATATACTTACCTACCTACTAGGGGGCTCCTATATAGCTATCTACCTTCCTGGGGGCCCCCTATATAGCTACATATATACTGAAGGGCTATATAGCGAGCTATGGGCACCTACCTACCTACTGGGGGACACTTTATACCTACCTACGTACTGTGGCACTGCTATAGCTACCTACCTATTGGGGGTCCTATATACCTAACTACTGGGTAAAAGTATCAGCCTGTAGTTACTGGTTTTACTTTGGCTGGTTATGAAAAATGTTTGTGGGGGGGAGGAGGTTATTTTTTTCTTTAAATTGTTTATTTTTTTAGATCATCTAAAAGGCCCTATTCACGTAACATTTTCGGCTTGCATTTGTAGTGTTTGTTGGGATACAGTAAAGATGTATGCCTGTGAGCAGATACATGGGAAGTTAAGGCCACAGTCGCAGCAAAAATCCTGGGGAGTCCGCCACACCCGAAGGTCTGTGTCCATGAGCTGCGACCTCTACCCGCTCTCCCATCTCCCCTTTACAATTTTTTATGCAGTCTAGCACAACACAATATACAACCCCAGTCTATCTGGAGCTTGTGGGGTTAAAGGTGGGAGTGGGTTTGGTCTATGGGGATAGGCGGCAGTTGTATAACATGTTAGCGTTAGGCTGCACAAAACAATTGTGTATGTATGACGGGGGTGTTAGAGGAGGTAGAGGTAACAGTCTATGGGCACAGTCCCAGGGCAGCGGGGGACCCCCAGAGATTGTGCTGCAGCTGCAGCATAGAAGTCCCTTTTCCACCCCTCCTCCCCAACTATTGTGTAGTGCGACCTAGTTCCAACACAATATACAACTGTCACCTATCCCCATAAACCAAACTCACTCCCACCTGTTACACCACAGGCCCTCAACATCCCCATAAAGAAACCCACCTTCACCTTTAACCTCACAAGCCCCCCAAATCCCATACACACACCCCCACCTGTTACCCCACAGGGCCTGTGGAACCCACCTGGCAATTTAGAAACTCTAACCACCCTCCTAAGCCTCATTTCATTACTCCCCCACGGGTGTCTAAGGAAAAAATATGGCACTCACTGTGGGCCTAACCGATGTTGGGCTGTCAGCCAAAAAATTTATATTAGCTGAGCTTTGCTCACTAGTAGTCCGTGAAAGCATGGAAATGACTACCTACCTACTGGAGGAGTTTTATATCTACCTATCAACTGTGTGGTTCTATATACCTGCCGACCTACTGAGGAGACCTATATACCTACCTATCTTCTTGGGGGCATAAATAGGAATGATGGGTGGGGCTTCACCATGCTTTCCTATATAGGCCCTTATTAGGTAGGAAGGTATATAAACCCCTCCAGTATGTAAGGAGGTATATAGTTGCAGAAACCAATCCTAGCCAGGGGAAGTCATTCTGGCTCTCTGGGTCACATGGAGAAAAAAAGGAAAGTGAATAACTCATCAGAGAAGATGTCAGCTGTGAGTCACTGGGTGTAACTGCACTCTAATCACTTATGTGTCTGCAGAGTACCTGTGTACATTGGGTAATCTTATGTGGTGGTCTGGCAGTATTATTTAGTCCTTAAAGTACTAATAATTGGGTCTTGGTACTGTGGGATTTTTTTAGTAACAGTATGATGGCAATGCATATTGTATATATGCTCCATATGTAAGTATATTATTTGGTAACTTTATGACTGTTATTTATAAGACATTACTCTATCACTTACTGTATGTGAGCAATTTTCACAAAGCAAATTTGTCAGTGCTCATTTCCGATATACAGTATACTGCTGAAGTGATGGATATTATCTATGTGAAATATGCATAAAATTAGTTACAGGAACATATGTTTTTTTTCTCTTTAAAAATATATGCGACGGTTCATGATGTGGTGTGAAAAATGCAGTGTGAACCCAGCCCTGTCCCGGTAGTTTTAGGACCCTAGCAACGCCCCTGCTTCTAGGTCAGTCAGATTGCTTGGTGAACATTTGTGAACAGCAATTTTCAAGTCATACTACAGATTCTCAATGGGATTTAGATCTGGACTTTGACTAAGTCATTTAACCCATGAATATGTTTTGATTTAGCCCATTCCATTGTAGCTTTGGCTGTATATCTAGGGTAGTTGTTCTGCTGGAAGGTGCACCTACGCCCCAGTCTCAAGTCTTTTGTAGCCTCTAACAGGTTTTACTCCAGGATTGCCCTGTATTTAGCTCCTTCCATCTTTCCATCAACTCTGACCAGCTTCGCAGTCCCTGCTGCAGCAAAGCATTCCCGCAGCATGATGCTACCACCACCATGCGTCACAGTGGGGAGGGTGTATGCAGGGTGATATAAAGTGTTGGCTTTCCTCCACACATAGTATTTTGGCATTTAGTCTGGGCTGTCAGTTCAGGTGGACGGCCATGTCCTGGTAGGTTAGCAGTTGTGCCCTATTCCTTCTATTTACAGATGATGGATTGGATAGTGCTTCATGAGATGTTCAGAGCTTTGGTTATTTTTATTAAACTTACCCTGCAATATACTTTGTCAGAACTTTAACCCTCAGATGTCTGGAGTGCTCAATGGTTTTCATGATGCTTTTTGTTTACTGATGTTGTCTAACAAACCTCTGAGGTATACACAAAACAGGTAGTTTCTGAAATAAAACTTTTAAGTTGACTGATTTACAATTATGTACTTCTAAAGGCTTGTCACTTTCAAATGGATTTTATTTATGGGTATCAGAATACAGAGGGCTGAATACATATGCACACCAAATTTGCAAAAACCTGGCAAAGCACGTACCATTTGATTTACACTTCACAAATATTTGATACTGTAAATGTCTGGAGGTGGATCCTATGGACCACCGCAGGCGATGGCGTAAGCCCACACCAGGGAGTGGAATCTAAGTGGGTCCCGGTATTCACCAGAGCCCGCCGCAAAGCGGGATGGGACTTGCTGGGGCGGGAGTCCACCAGGTCACTACCACTGGCGGGGGCTTGCCTGCGGTGGCGGCCAAGGGTAGGCGAGGTACAGAATCGGCAGACAGGCTCGTAGTCGGGACAGGCAAGAAGGTCAGGGCGGGGCTGAGGTTCGTGAACGTAGACAGGCAGAAGGTCAGGGCGGCGGCTAGGTTCGTGGTCGGTAAACGTTAAGCAAATGGGTTCGGTACACGGTAGGCAAGACAAGGCTTTCTGGAACGCTTTCCCAATAGGCTTGTGCACAAAAAGATCCGGAAAAAGGCCACTGGGAAGAGGCTGGGCTAAAATAGGAGCAGTGCCTGGTAATGGCCAATTGCCGGCGCACTGTCCCTTTAAATCTCAGGCTGCCGGCGCCGCGCTCCCTAAGGGGCGGTGCCGCGCAGGGCCGGGGGACCGAGACGGACGGGGCAGGGGTGGCGGGTAAGTCACTGGGGACCGGGCCCAGCGGGATGAGCGGAACCCGGCCCGAGGTGCCGGAGTCGGGGCCCGATCGCCGGGCCCCGACCCGGACGGAGGGTCCGCCGGGGCATCCGAACAGTACCCCCCCCCCCTTGGGTCCCCCCTTCTTTTAGAGTGGAGAAATTTTTGAATAATGCTGCGGTCCGGATGTTCTCCTCCGACTCCCCACGATCTTTCCTCGGGCCTGAAACCCCTTCCGTCGACTTAGAAAATATCGTTTCCTCTTGTCCTCCTCATAACAAGGATTTCTTTAACCACAAAGCATTAGCGGCATCAGCCACAGACGGAGGATAGACTGCCTTCGGAGAGAAGCGTTTAAAGGGAAACCAGGGGTTTTAGTACGAGACATGGAAGGAGTTCGGGATAAGCATGGTAGTGGGAGCCGGAGTTTATAGGCCACCGGGTTTTATGCGTTTAAGGATCTCGAAGGGTCCTACAAAGCGGGGACCCAGTTTGTAGGAGGGGATTTTGAGGCGTACATATCTGGCTGACAGCCACACCTTATCACCCGGGGAGAAGACAGGAGGAGGGCTTCTTCTTTTATCTGCCTGCGCCTTCATGCGGTCAGACGCAGGGGAGCAGGGATTGGCGGTCAGGCCCAAAAACGGTCCCTATGTCCTGGACCAGAGAGTCAGCAGCTGGGACCTCGGATGAGGATGCGAGCGTGATAGGTGGGCGGGGATGTAAGCCGTATACAACGTAGAATGGTGAGGCACCCGCGGAATCTGACTCTAGGGAATTATACAAAAAATTCTGCCCAAGGAAGTAAGTTGGCCCAGTATTTTGCGTGCAGACCGAAATGGCGCAGGTAAAACCCAGAACTTGATTCCCATTCTCTCCACCTGGCCCATTCGTCTGAGGTGGTAAGCCGAGGAGAAGTCAAGTTTCACCTGGAGTTTAGCGAAAAGGGGCCCCAGAATTTAGAAACGAACTGCACCCCCCGATCAAGATGATTTGGAGAGGGAGCCCGTGCAGACGAAAAATGTGGAGAAAAAATAGCTGGCCGGGGCTCGGGGCCCGAAGGCAGACCTGGCAGGGGACAAAATGTGCCTTTTTAAAAAACCCGGGTCTACCACCCACCCACACAACGGTTTTAAACTGGAGAAGGGGGTAGGTCGGTTATGAAGTCCATCGCTACGTGAGACCATGGTTGGTAGGGATGGGCAGTGGGTGCAAGAGACCTGCCGACTTGTGGGCGAGGAGCCTTGTTGTGAGCACAGGAGGTACACGCCTGGACGAACTCTTTAACGTCCTTAGGCAGGTCTGCCACCAATAGTCCCGGGAAATCAGGAGAAACGTCTTGTGGGCACCGGAATGCCCGGCCCCTGTGAGCACCCTTAGGATACGCCTACGGAGCCCCAGGGCGGACGAAATGTCTTCCCCGGTGGGACGTTCCGGAGGTCAAACAGGTGCTGCGGAGATAAGGCGTTCCGGGGAATTATGTGCTCGGGGATCGCTTCTTCACCCCCACGTCGGAGGCACGGGGGAGGGCACAGCCTTCACGTTTTTCTCGGCCAGGGCGGAAATGAATCTGAAAATTAAACGGGAAGAAGAAAAGCGACCACCTAGCCGGGGCATGGATTAAGTCGCTGGGCAGTCTGGAGGTAGTGGAGGTTTTTATGATCCGAGTAGTTTCAAAGGGATGCCAGGCCCTTTCCCAGCAAATATCGCCATTCTTCCAGGGCCATTTTTATGGCTAAAAATTCCCGATCTCCAAATGGTGTAATTCCTCTCCGCCTGTGAAAAGGTTTTAGAAAAGAAGCCACAAGTGACTGTTTTGCCTGTGGGCCCTTTTTGCGTGAGGACTGCTCCAGCGCCTACCGATGAGGGGTCTACTTCAAGCGAGAAGGGTTTCGCTGGGTCTCTCTGCGACAGGATGGACGCAGAGGCACAGGCCGTTTTTAGCTTGGAGAACGCTTCCTCGGCCTCGGACGGCCAGCTCCGTGGATTGGGGTTCTTCCTCGTAAGGAACCTGGGAATGCGGGACCACGTGAAACTGGGAAAAAACTTTCGGTAAAAGTTGCAGAAGCCCAGGAACCGTTGTATGGCCGCGGCCCCCTGGGCGTGGCCATTGCAATACGGCTGACAGCTTTGGGTGGGTCCATCGTAGCCCTTGGTCCGAGATAATATAACCCAGGAAAGGAAGGCTGACTTGATGGAAGAGGCACTTCCCTAATTTTTGGGATACAAGTGATTAAGCTCGTAGGCGCTGTTGCACTTGGTGGACGTGAAGGCGGTGAGTCTCAAGATCAGGAGGTATATCAGGATGTCGTCCCGGTAGACCACGACACAGTATAGAAAAAGATCCCTGAAGACATCATTAACGAACTCCTGGAAGAGGCAGGCGCATTACAGAGTCCGAAAGGCATCACCAGGTACTCAAAGTGGCCGTCTCTGGTGTTAAGGCCGTCTTCCACTCATCGCCCCTTTCGGAAACCGGACCCCAAAATTTTAGGCCCTCTTGATCCAGTTGGAAAAGACCTTGCGCCCTGGGAGACGGTCGAATATTCCGTGATCAACGGTAGAGGGTACCGGTTTTTTTACCGGATCTTGTTCAGACCCCGGGAGTCGATGCAGGGCCGTAAGGAGCCGTTTTCTTTTCCAAAGAAAAAGAATCCTGCTCCGCGGGGACTTTCGTATAAAACCTTTCTGAAGATTTTCCCGGATGTATTCAGACATGGCTGAGTCTCAGGAACGAAAAAGGGGTTAAAACTCTGCCCGAGGAGGATGGTACCGGGCAGAAGATCAATCGGGCAATCATATGGACGATGTGGCGGCAAGATCTCGCTTGCTTCTCGGAAAAGACATCAGAAAACTCCGATATGCGCGGGGAGACCCGCTAGAGCTTGAGACGGTACCGGGGAAGCGGTAAGCACGGGCGAGGTGCCACCAAAACAGCGAGACCGACACTCCCGGGCCCCATTGCAAAACTTCGCCCTCTGCCAGTTTAAGTACCGGGCATGTTGCTGCAGCCACGAGAACTCAAAAGGATGGGCGAGGAAGACCGGGGTAACACATAGAACGACAGTCTCTCTTTATGCAGTGCTCCAATTTGAAGGAACGTGGCTCCGTACGGTAACGGACTAGATGCTGAGGATCTCCCCACTGACGGAGGAAGATGGATAGGGGTTTCTCCAGGAGAACCCGGGAAGATGGTGTTGAGACAACCCGCAGCGTCCAAGAAGTCCCAGCCGAACCGGAGTCCAGGAAGGCTGAAGCTTGAAAGGGGTCCCGGCTTCATTGCTGACCAGGACGGGTATTTCAGACGAGGGGAGAACTGCACACCCTAGGGCGCCTCTCCCACGTAGCCTAGGTGCGCTCGTCTCCCCGGCCGCCGCGGACAGAGCATGCAACCCCAGAGGAGATGTTCAGGGCTGCCACAGTAGAGACATAGGTTTTCCTTACGCCGTTGGTCAAGTTCCTGCGGAGTCAGGTGGGCTCTATCCACTGGCATGGCCTCTTCCACGGCTGGCTGGGAAGGAGGCTGTGGAGGCCGTAGAAACACCAGAGCAGGACGGGATAGGTGGCGTGGTAGGTTGGTTCTTACTCTTGGCGGAGCTCCTTACGTCTCTCTGCAAAGCGGATATCAATCCGGTTAGCCAAATGGATGAGCTTGCTTAAAGAAGACGTAGAGTCCCGGGTGGCGAGGGCATCCTTAATCTGGCTGGAGAGGCCCTTCTTGAACGTGGCGTACAACGCAGCATCGTTCCAAGCCAGCTCTGATGCTAGTGTGCGGAACTGCACGGCGTAGTCTCCCACGGAGGCGTTCCCTTGTTGCAGGTTCAACAGGGCGGTTTCAGCAGACGAAGCGGGCATGCTCTTCGAAGACACTACGGAATTCCCGGTTTGAAATGTCACCAGGTCAGTGTTACCGGGGTCGCCTCGGTCCCAGAGAGGAGTTGCCCAGGCCCGGGCTTTACCGAGAGGGACCCGACCACAAGGCCACCTTAGATCTTTCCGAAGGGAACTGACCAGCCATAAAATTCCACATGAAGGGAGCACTGGGTGATAAGCCCCTGCAGGCCTTAGGGTACCCATCAAACTTTGTCGGCATGGACAAGCGGACTTAGGACCAACTGGAGCGACCGCCACGGGAGGATCCACTGCAGGGCCGACTGCTGCCCGCTGAGTGGCGATGAGCTGCTGCATTGGAGGAGAAACTGCTCGAGCTGCTGTGCTTGCTGCGCGATCTGTTTTGATTGCCTTGACCAAAGGACGGTGGTGATGTTGGCGACGTTCGGCAAGGGCACCTTGGCGGGATCCATGGCCGGATCTTACTGTAACGGTTTGGAGGTGGATCCTCTGGACCACCCAGGCGATGGCGTAAACCCACACCAGGGGAGTGGAAAACTAAGTGGGTCCCGGTGTTGACCAGAGCCCGCCGCAAAGTGGGTTGGTCTTGCTGCGGCGGGAGTCCACCAGGTCACTACCACAGGCGGGGCTTGCCTGCGGTGGCGGCCAAGGGTAGGCGAGGTACAGAATCGGCAGACAGGCTCGTAGTCGGGGACAGGCAAGAAGGTCAGGGCAGGCGGCTGAGGTTCGTGAACGTAGACAGGCAGAAGGTCAGGGCAGGCGGCTAGGTTCGTGGTCGGTAAACATAAGCAAATGGGTTCGGTACACCGGTAGGCAAGACAAGGCTTTCTGGAACGCTTTCCCAATAGGCCCTGTGCACTAAAGATCCGGTAAAGGCCACTGGGAAGAGGTTGGGCTAAAATAGGAGCAGTGCCTGGTAATGGCCAATTACCGGCGCACTGTCCCTTTAAATCTCAGGCTGGCGGCGCCGCGCACGCCGAGGGACCGAGACGGACGGGGCAGGAGCGTGGCCGGGTAAATCATCGGGGACCCGGGCAGCGGGATGAGCGGACCCCGGACCCGAGGTGCGGGACGGGGCGCCGCTCAGAGTCGGGGCACGGATGCGCCTGCGACCCGAGACGAGGGTCGCCGGGGCATCCGTGACAGATACTTTTTGTTGCTATCGCAATTTTTTTTTTTTACTGATCAAAACAAGTTACTGATATATATTCTTTTCTTCTTATCCGTTTCTATTTTCTGATTGTAGATTTATCAGTTCTGTTGTCGGTATATGATTATGGGGGCATCCATTAGAGAAATGCTTTACAGCAGCTTTATGGGCACAGTATTCTGTGAACAAGAACAGACTCAATGATTTCTATAGAAGAGTTTTCTAGAAATGTTATGCTGTTAATGAGGTTAATGAGGAGACTACTGAAAAGTTGTCTTTATAGAACAGAAAGTGTTACACTATTACTAGGCCTACTGGCCAATGTGAAAACTGCAGGATTGCAGTATTTAAAAAAAAAAATACTGATAGTGATATGAAAAATAAAAAAAACACAACCACAAATTCTTAAAAAATGTGTTTAACATAAAAACATCAGTTAAACAATCGTCCATTTTCTGATGACACGTTCCCTTTAAGTTTGTCATGTTTAAAAATGAGGAACAGTTCAAGAAGTATGAAAACTTTTGCAATCCATTGTATGGTGGACTTGAAAAACTTTAACAATTGCATATCATAAAAAGTAAACTCATTGCACAAATTTACTAACACTATTGCTTAAAGTTGGTAAACCTCTTGGGTCATCTTTTTCTTCACGGGTTTTCCACCTTGTTATTTATTTTTAGAGTTCTGGTGACCTTATGGTATGTTCACATGGCATAATTACAAGGCACATTTCGGCACGTAATTGCACTTTAATATGCTCGAAATGCAGTAATTCATAGCTCTCATAGATAGCCCGTCTTCGCCGATGCGCTTTGAATGCCGGGGATAAGAAGTGACATGTCACTTCTTACTGGTGTTTCTGTGGCAGGGATGATTGAAGTGAATGGGGCCGTCTCCTCCCATCCACACTTTAGAAGTATGCGCTGGCCAGCACATACTTCTTAAACACCCGACGTATTGCGGCACACTCAATACGTGCTGCAATATGCCATGTGAACATACCATTAGAAAATTAAAAAAAATATTTTTACACTCAATCCCCTCTCACTCCGGACTCCAGCGAGCGATGACCACCATCTCATTTGAACTTCTGTTCACTGACAGAGTGCAATTGCCCACTGTGGCCGTTTGGAAGTTAGAACTCCGGTATGTGACTGTTACAGAAGATCAGCGGCTAGTGAGGATGGTGGCATCACTGGACCTGAGGTGACATGGATGTAAGTTTAATTTTTTTTTTTCAAAAAGCTGCCAAAAGACTAAAATGTTGAAAAAAAGTGGAAAATTCCTTTAATATGTAGAGAAGGTAGTTTTTCTCTTTTCTGCTAAGAAAGTCATGCTAGGTATAGGGTTGGAACACATCTAGATTTCAGAAATTCAGGAATCCTTTTAAAGGGACACTGCTATCAGAAAGGAATATTTTTGTTAAAGCCAATATTTCTGGGAAACAATTTTTTCTTATTTTTGGCAATTTGTTTTTATTTTGGCAGCCGTATGCTATTAAAAATTACTTATAAAATACTGTCCTTCTCTAGGTGTGACAGCAAACTTTTGTTTGGCATAGCAGACCAATCTCACTTTACTTCAGCTATTACTTCTCTCTACATGATATCATTACAGATAGTAGGTAATGAGATAATGGTTGCTCTATTGTTCTCTCCACAGGGATACATAAGATTGCCATGGGCAATAAATAAAAGGAAATTAGGTTAATATTTTTCTGCAATGAGGGAAGGAGGTGGGGGTTCTTCACACTTATCAGGTAATTGCTGATGATATTTAAATTTCTCCGGCCAGAACCGACCAAAAAGAAAGACCATCAAGCAGTTCTCTCACTGCTGTGCTATCAGAGCTCAGAGAAGGGAAGTCAGGAAAAGTAAAGTACGTAAAGTACGTACGTAAAGAACTTAAAAAATATATATATAAAAAACCCAATTTAAAAAATCCATGTAAAATAGTCGCATCTTGGTTGTCAGTATGTAAAAAGAAAAATGTTGATAGTAGTGTCCCTTGGGGAAGGTAGTTGACCCGATGAGAAATCTTGGGTACTAACCTGAATGTTCTATGCAGATTTTTTAATGGTAAATATAGGGAATGAAGGAAATTTGCCAAAAGTGGTGTTTATGAAAAGGGGATCAGTTTCCCATAGAACCAGCTTTCATTTTTTTAAAATTACTTTCGATAAATACCCGTTAATAAACAGAAAAAAAATGAATTACATAATAATAATTACATATTAAATTATTAAATTATTTTTGAGGAGTAATCTGCAACAACGCTTATTTTTTTCTGAAACGCTAAGTTTAGATGAAAAAGGAAAAGGAATATTTGAGATGTGCAAAGTTTTTTGGAAGGCATGCTATGCTGAACTCTGTCTCCACCCTTATCCTGGAGGACAATCACTTCTACAGTAGCTCAGCCTGAATCTTAAAATAAGCATTAATATGAAATGTGCCTTAACAAAGAATAAGCACCATGTATTATTTCATAGATGAACTATCCACCATGTACACTGTGAGCCCCTACACTTTTTTTGTGTAATATGCAGCATTTTTGGGAGATTACGAAAGCAGCAAATGAGTAGTTGTCTACAGGCCATGTGACAGGACTGCCCATAAATAGCCCAGACTGGTTTCCGTTTGTTTTGTAGGAATTAAAACCTCCTCTTTCTCTCTCTCTCTCTTTCTTTTTGTTAGGTCAGGAAATTATTTGCATGCAATCCACATGAGCATACAAGCAGAGCCTGAGAGATGGCTGTGTGCTGAAGTTCTTGTCTCCTAATGATGTGTTATAGGAAACAAAACTCCTTTTAAAGGATGGCTATCCGAGAGCTGAAAGTTTGCCTTCTGGGGGTAAGTTCTGCTTTGGGTTTTTGTAACAGAAGGATGCGGGAAGGAATCTGTTATACAATGGAAAAAGGATGTAAAATTACACTCCTACATACTGTGCTGTGTCTCATTATGTTTTCAATCCCTAACGCCAGTATCGAGGTTTCTTCATTACATATGCTACTTGTATAATGCATGACTACAAGTCCCAGAATGTGAAAAGGAATGCTTTTATATTACAAAAAAAGAAAGAACTAAGGAAGCAAAGTTTTAACGATGACTTTAAAAACAAAATATTTTTACTTAGTAAAATTTTGGGGGGCTTTTCTATATTTAAAAATCCAGTTTTCTCTAGGTAATAGTTACTTCTAGTATTTTAATTCTTTTGCTTGGATTTGAAGCTTACAAACTATCTGTCAAATCACAACACTGTTATTCTGAGTTCATCGAGAACTAATGGATACAAAAGAGCCTGTACTGTCTGCTGTGTAGATGTTTTCTTAATATACTAAAATATATGTGTATTTTAAGCACTAATCCGTGGTTGCCCAAAAATGTTGTCAAAAGTGGACAAAATATTATGTTATTCCAAAAGGAGCGGAGATCTAGAGAAGGATGACACTACAGGTTTCAAACAAAGAGAGCTACATCCTGCTTTGTTGCATTCTTTGCAATGTTCTAGATTGTGGAAAGTACTGATCCCTTCTGTGATGTAGAAATAACATCCTCTGACAGTATTTGCCTCTCTGTGAATACAATGGAACAACAGAAAACATATAATGATGGCGTGTGTGCCCTGTTATCTTATTAGCCTCCTCATCATGCCCTTGATACTGCCAATGATAAATGAAAGGGATCAGCCTCATCAGCCTCATTCATATAAGCATATTTGATACATGTATTAGTCATTATTTTTGCAGACCTGGAATATGTATCTAATGTTTCTTAATTTAGCTATTCATACTGACATATTTTTTTGTCCATACTTCAGTTGTTCTGCATGTCTTTAGTTGTAGTGTATTCTTTCCTGTATAAGTCACTGGAACATTGAAAAATGCACAGACTCAAGTCTATATTTATGCCAGTATGCCATCTGGATGTGTGGCTGGGTAATGGATAAAAAGATATATGAAAATACACTTGTAATAAGAAATAAAACATTACAGAGGTTAATAGAAACTTAAGAGTCTATGTTGTGTTTGTATTTATCTGCATATTTTAACATGCTCTTTTGAGTTTAGCCCTCATTCATTTTTATCAAAGCGACCATGCCAATAAGGGGTCATTTACATCTTGTTTATGACACTGTTTGCCGTATCCAAATACCACGATTTTGTGTCTGACACAGAAAACGTTTGGCTATGTTCACACGGCGTAATTGCGGAGCGTACAGTATGGCCGCTATTACGCCGGATGATTTGGGAGTCACGCTGATTAGCACGTACTTCCGTGGCCGGGGGAGGGCGGGGGGGGGGCATATCATAGACATCAATTACGGCGGCGCGTTGATTCCCGCAGTAAATGACATTGTCATTTATCTTCCCCGCGCGTACAAATCCGATCGTATTGTTACGGCGGGCGAGAGCGTGGGGTAATCACATTGTTCTCTTTGAGAAGCTATGGATTACCGTAATTTCAGCACACATCTCGCTCGTATTAGAAATCGAAATGCGCGGCGAAATTAGCCCGTGTGAACATACCCTTTATGTTCGGCAAATAGAACAAACAAATAAGACTACATTTGCTCTGTTATTCTCTATATGCATTATATGTCAGGGTAGTTTTTTTTTTACACATACCACATACTGGCAGTCAGAAACAAGATGTGAATGGCCCCTTAAAGGGGTTGTCTGCTTTATTTTATTACATTTTTTCACTGATGACCTTATAAAATAAAAAAACTCACTTTTTACCTTATTTAATAATAATAATAATAATAATAATCTTTATTTATATAGCGGCACAACATTATTCGCAGCACTTTACAATTTAGAGGGTATACGTACAGGACATTACACATTAAAAGTACTTAAAGGATGAGACACAGTGGGGGCAGATTTGATAAATAGTGTATTAATTTAGATCAACGTTAACTAGACTAGACAGTCTTACAATGGAACATTTTATCATTAGTGTTGATAAATCTGGTGCAGGTTAGAACTCGTCTAGTCTAAGGGTTTTTTGTACCCACCCATATTTAGTTGGCTTATGTTCTAAGCCAAGGAACTGCCGACAAAACTCTGCCGCATTTTTGGTGTGATCAAGCCACGCCCCTTTTCACGAGGTCACGCCTCCTTTGTCGGATGAGGCGAAGAAGCGTCTGAAACTGTCTAAAACACATAGTAAATGTGGCGAAAAGCTTGTAAGACATTATTTTTGACGCAAATTGAGCCAGAATTCTGGCGCAACTGCCGTGAAAAATCTGCCCCAAGGTGTGAGGGCCCTGCTCGCGAGAGCTTACAATCTATTAGGGTGTATGGGTGAGACGAAGGGTAAGAAATGCAAAGGTACAATGGTCCAGCCATGTTACATAAATATGAGGTGGTTTACATAAAAAATTGGTTGAACCTGTCACCCTGACAGTACATCTATATACAGACAATGACTGTGATGCCCTGAGTGAAGGGATAGGGAAGTGACGGATGTGTGAGATAGCAATTAGCGGATTTTGTAGGCCAGACTGAGAAACGATGTGTTCTCAGGGCCTTCTTACTAAACAACTGTGAGGCTCGTCGTGGAGTCTGCCTTGATTGTCCGCGGGTTTGCATGTTAGCCAGAGAACTGGTGCGCACGTTTGTGAAATCTGGAGATGGGCATAGGAAGTTCAATTGATTGAGGATGTAATCTGATATCAGCTGCAGAACGGAGAGGAGTGGGTCGGGTCGGTAGACAGAGATGTCGGGTGGAGATATTGGGGGGATTGTGCAGCGCTGTGGAGAGCTTTATGGGTGAGAGTGATGAGTTTCTGTTGTATTCTGTATTGAATGGGCAACCAGTGCAGTGAGTGATACAGGGTAGAGGCATCAGTATAGCGACTGGAAAGAAAGATGAGTCTGCCTGCTGCATTCATGACACATTGAAGAGGGGAGAGTTCACAGAGAGGGTGACTGATAAGCAAGGAGTTACAGTAGTCAAGACAAGACACCCAAATATTACATCACACCAGACCACATCTGGAATCACACCCAAATTTTACTTTTCACTAGACCACACCTCTAATCACACCCAATATATGACATCACCACCAGGCCATGCCTTCAACCACACTGAAATATGACACCACATTAAGCATCACTTCTAATCACATACAAATATGGCATCACACATGGTTTTGCCTCCAACTACCCCCAAATATAACACCACATCAGGCCATTCCTCTAACCACCATCAACCACATCCAATCATACCCAGTTCCCTCAAGCAGATAGCGCCAAAACAGTGGCTGCTTCAAGTTTGGTCTTGCACTCCACCCATCCATTCAGGCTGTTTTTAATCAGAACAGAGTATAGCTGAGACCCTCATGCCCTGGGTAAGTCACGGAGAAATTTGAGAGTGTTTAGAGTAGGCCCTTATCAGGACTGAAGCGACTATGCCTCTGATGGAAGGGCCCTTACAGTTTAATAAAAAATGTGCACTTAGAGCCTTTTCATATTTATTTTATTCAGCATTAATTCACTATAAGGCTATGTCTACACGGTATAGGTTTAAATGCCTTCTGTAATCCGATGGTATTTTAAACTCACTGTACCGTGGTTGGTTTTTGGATTTCGGCCCAGTACATAGACGTGTACAGGAATCTGCTGGAAGACAGAACATGTTCTATATTCTAGAGGAGGCCAGTGGTTTAGAAATTCGACAATAAAAAATCTGTGCTGTGTAGACAACAGCTCGGATTTTCTATTGTGGTCTTTCTGTTGCGGTTCTAAATACTGAATCCACTGAAAATCAGACCAGAAACCAGTGCTGTGGAGACATGGCCTAAGATCAATCATATATATTAAGTGGGACATGTATGAAAACTGTCTTGGTCTAAGACTTTTCTTGTTGGCATAGCAACCAATCAGAGCTCCTCTTTCATTTCATATAGTACTCTGAAAAAATGAAAGGGGAGCTCTGATTGATTGCTATTGGCAACAAAGACACTCTTAGGCCATGTTCACACAGCGTTTTTTGACGAGGTTTTTGGAGTGTTTCGTCGCCCAAAAGCTCGTCCAAAACACTTCCAAAACGCCCCCAAGTTCATTTCATTGATTCCTCTGTAAAACCTCATTGTAGTTCACACACGACAAGGTTTTTACACGCTTCTTTGGAAGCCATGAAAAAGAAGTGTCATGTAGCACGTTGAAGGCGCGGTTTAGGCACGGTTTTCGGTGCGGTTTTTAGCGTGGTTATTTGGAGCGGTTTTCGCTGTGATTTTTGTCCCGGCTATTCATTGTATGGGTGGAAAACCTAGTCGAAAACCTGATCCAAACCTGAACCAAAACATGATCAAAACCTGATCAAGCCTCCTCAAAAACCTCGTCTAAAAAAGCGGTGTTTCAGCACAAGTTTTGATGTGCGTTTGGACGAGGTTTTGGGTGAGGAAATGCTCGAAAACCTCGTCAAAACTCGTCCAAAAACGGCGTGTGAACATGCCCTCACTGCTAGACCGTTTTCATACATGTCCCCCTAAGTGTTTATCTGTCTCGTGCTGTCTGCAGAGTGCTGCTGATTCATTTCTGTGTGTTTACAAAATAGTGTAGATGCAAAGGTCTATAGAGATGTAGTTATATAAAATGTCATATCATATGTATATCTCTAAATGCTGGTTATATGGTTACTAAATAATACCACTCAACAAGGAACAAATATTATCACCCTACCTCTGACCTCTTATATGCTGATGTGGGCCCCTGCAGCTCTGATCACTGTGTATAGTCCTTACTTCCAAGCAATAGCATCAAGCAGAACCAGGAAGTAAGCAAAAAACCAGCAGAGAGGGAGGATGGCACCACACTGGATCCAAGTGGGGAGGAGAGGTGAGTAAAGTTTTTTTTTTATTTATAAGTTCATCAATATCCTAAAAAAATATAATAAAATGAAGTGGATAATCCCCTTAATATAGTGAGATTTATTATATTACTAAGGTTCTAAGGAACATCCTTCAGATACATACAACAAAAATCAAATACTATATGTGATAGGGACAACATATGTTCTGAATCACATGATTTATGATGTGACATTATGCAAATTAGATTTGCAATGCAATTTATCAAAACAAGTGCAAAGTGTAGCAGTATACCTTAGTAACCTGTGTGTTCTCAGTCCTCAAAAGTCTGTGAAAATGGGCTGGATTTTGATGGGTGGCTCTTGGCAACAACTTTTTTGTTATATTTGTATTAATAATATTAATAATTCACCCCCAGTGTTCCTTGTATTATTTGTGACTGTGACATTGTTAATTACACAAAAGGTTCAGTCCATTGTAATTGTTAGCGGCTGTTGTATCACATATGCATAGGATAGCAGATATTGGCTAGCTCATGGCATTCCTGTGGAGAGTGATGTCAGCAGAAGTTTACTTGATCTATCCTCACTGTAACCTTTACATTTTTGTTTTGTGTGTGTTTATCACTGTGCTCTGTCTGCCTTTTGCTCTTTAAAATGTACAAAACACATTTTTTTCTGATTCCTTTTTATAACAGAAAAATCTTCTATGTTCCCACATGACTGGAGTTTTGCTTAGAATCATGTTTTTGATTCTGTTACTAAGTTAGGAAATGCCAGATTCCGGCTATGTGTAAGTGGCAGTGCTGTTTACCCTGTGAGACACGCATAGATTTCTTTATGGAGATGTAGAGGGAAAGCTGTGATATGAGGAAATTTTGCAACAGCATATGTAAATAATTGTGCTTCTAAGGAAAAGCATATATGACCATGGAAAGTCAAGGCAAGAGCTCTTTAACTTGCAGCAGGCAAGTCCTCTGTCTGTTCCACCACCCCCTCTCCACTTGTTAACCTCTGTCCTTCTTGTTTCAATCAGTAGGCAGGCAAACGATGAGCTTCCTGGAAATTCTTCCAGATAACATTTCCATATGGCACATTTTCTTACAGCAAGTATGAAATGCAGCTGATTCTAGTTTTTTGTCTTTATACACTTAAGAAATAGAACACAAATTAAATAAAACAGCCTTGGTATTATTGGAGCTACGTTAACAGACATCATATGGAGTATTTACTATTAAGTTCAGGGAAAACCTTTGCACAAGCAAAAAGTTGTTAATTGCTAAACTGGCTCAAATAGGAAAATTCTAAATTCATTGGCACTAGATCATAAATTCACTAGAAAAAAATGTTTTTACAGATAGATATATCCCAGATCAGTTACTTATAATGTACAAAAACTTTCCTCCGATAACCATAGAAGAAATTGTACAGTAAAATTACATAATATCCTTGTTGTATTGAAAGGATACCAAGGGATGTTTACTGTCGGGGTCAGATGGTCAAACCTCTGGAGTCTAATGTAAATCTAGACTTGTATATTATATATATTATATATATAGAATTCTCTAATATACAAGTATAGATTTACATATATATATCTTTAAAACACCAAGTACTTCTGTTATCGGAATAAGCCGCTTTTTGAGAGTCCAGGGTAGAGCTGTCCGGCAAGAATACTAGATAATCCTCCAGTAGGCTCAGGCTCAAACTCAATAATGGAGCTGAAAGACCCAGCAGAATAATCCACATTTATTACTGAGTTTGGAGCCAATCAGTTGCACCATAGTCTCTTCCTTATGGGCCACAAATAATCTGTAAACCCTTATTCCTGAAATGTCCTGCAAGTTCCATCAGAATAAAAATTATGATGCAATAAAAAGTGTTTGCGTTCTCCTTTGTTCCTGGTCCTTCGCCTATGGCCAAGAGAGACCTTCTTCAGCATTTTATGGCAGACACTTGACAAACTATAGTAGAACTTTGGAAGCAATCAGAAGCCCCCACTTGGACAATTTTTTGATTATCTTAATTGTATTACAAAAATAGAGAAGCGCATGGTGATTGATGCAGATGCTTCTTTTTTAGCATCTCACAGCCCTGGTTACTATGTAAAATCTCTGAAGAGTTCATGAGATGGGACGCACCCTCTTCTTTCTGTAAACTAATCCCCTTCAACCTTCGTCTTTACTTTTTCTTATGTTGATTACTTTTGGTTTTATTTTTTGGTCTTGACCAATATTTTTCACACCTATTACTTCTTCCACAGACGCAGTTTGAGAGATGATTCCATTTTCTGCTTTAAGTACATATGTTAATGATTATAGTTCTTTAAGTGTTCTGTAATTATTCAGTTGACAATATTTGCTTTCATTTCATGTTTTATTTTGTCGTTCCAACAAAAACGGATGTAACTAAAAAGTGGATGAGTACATGTTCTGTAGATAGAGGGTGGGCCCTTAGAATTTTCCTGTATCACCGCATGGTCGGGGAATTGCGATTTTCCTGCAGCTTAAAGGGGTTGTCTAACTACATTGATTCATGTTACCACACCTGTTTTCTTGGTTTCACTTTGAAATCAGGGGCGTCCTTACTTCTACTAGGCTGCAGTAGAAGCCAGGTCTGTAGCTATAGCAACCAGCACTGGCAACCTATCAGGAGAGGATCTAACTAGTTCTGTAGCTATAGCGACCTGGACGTGGGGAGCTGATGCGCCCTAATACAAGAGGGGATATCTCAGAAATAGGATAGGACATTGGTTAATGGACAACATATTGCTATAGTGAACTTGTTTTTGCAAGATCTTTAACATAAAAAGCAATCCTTGTTGTGAGACAACCCCTTGAAGTGCTGAAATATTTGGACTGATGCCATATCTTATCGTATTATATTGCTTTCAGTGATTTATTTATTTGTATTACTTTACAATATTCAGATAATGAAGTCAGGAACCACACTCCAATGGGCGAATACAGGGTGCTGAGTGGAATGGTTTTTAATCCTAGAGTACATCAAATATTTGCACTCCATATTACGTGCAAATATTGCTTGAAAACATTCCAAATAGCTTTGCTCCCCAATGGGATAATCCATAAGGGATACAAAGCATTTCATGTGTATATGCTATGATGAATTTCAGAAAAACGTTTCGGACCAATCCTGTGGTGTGCTGAAGCCGGTAATGAAGAGTGGCTTGAGCGCACTACAGAAGTGGCACTCGCCCCTCTTATCCTGCTTCTTTACTCTGTTACAGTTGTGACTAGCAGAAGGTCATCATTGTCCAAAACGTTTCTCTGAATTTACCATACATGAAATGCTTTGTATACCTTATGGATTATCTCATTGGAGAGCTAAGCTATTTGGAATGTCTTCAAGCCTTTGATTAAAACAATTTGTATATTCAGTATTTGCACGTAACAAGGGTCATGGGTTCTCTATATTTAAAATATTCAGGGCACTATGCCCTCTCTAACACCAGTTTCTGTACTAACATAAGATGCTCATAATGTAGTTGACCTACTAGTATGTTTTTGGAATGTGGGAATTTTTACACACACAGACTGCATACAGACTTCATACAGACCACCAGTGCAATGCAGAGCTCCCTGTTATTGTTGTATATTGAAATGCACCTTAGGCTAGTAGTTTTATACCTGTCATTTACTTGCGTACCCCAGTATTATTATTATTTACTTTAAAGCGCCATTGATTCCAGGGCGCTGTACATTGGAGGGGGTTACATACATTAAAATAAGTCAAACGAGTACATTGATAAGGGAAAAGACAATTGCACGACAGAGGGAGAGAGGCCCCTACCCGCGAGGGCTTACAATCTACAAGGAGGGGGAAAGAGACAGAGGTGAGGGGCAGACAGTCTGTGGAGGAAGTAGTGACAAGATTAGTGAAGGTTATAGGCAAGCCTGAAGAAATGGGTTTTCAGGTTGCTTTTGAAGCTGGTGAAAGTGGAGGAGAGTCTGATGTGTTGGGGCAGTGAGTTCCAGAGTGTGGGTGAAGCACGGGAGAAGTCTTGGAGACGGTTGTGTGAGGAGCTGATAAGGGGAGAGCAGAGGAGAAGGCCCTGTGAGGAGCGGGGGAGTGCGTGGGGGTGAAATTTGGAAATTAGGGCAGATATGTATGGAGGGGAGAGGTCATGGAGAGCCTTGTAGGTCATGGTTAGTAGCTTGCAGTATCATGCGAGTTAACTTACATGTCTGTAGAATTTCCAGCTCTCATATTTTTTTAGGCTTTACCCACAGACACCAGCAAAATAAAAAAAATCAGACAGACAGAACTGGTTAGGCCCTCAGCCAACAGTTACAACATAAGGCTTGAAAAACAAACATGTCTGCAGGAAAGCTCTCTCTTCTATATACAATGACTCTTCTTTTAGTTACTATGTTTTAATGGGAGCTCTAGGATACTGTTTGAACTAATGTTCATTTTTGTTTTATGTTCCACCTCAATGGTCTAGCTAACCTTTTAACCGGTGCTCAGTTTGTGAGCTTTGACCATATTTACGTATGTTTCTTTAACATTTGAGATATCTTCCACATATACACAAAGGGAAAATACATATAGAATCTCACAAAAGTAAGTACACACCACACATTTTTGTAAATATTGTGTTATATCTTTTCATGGAACAACACTAAAGATATGACACTGACACAATGTAACATAGCCAGTGTGCAGCTTGTATAACAGTGTAAATTTGGTGTGCCCTCAAAATAACTCAACACATAGAGCTTGTTCACACAACGTTTTGGATCCTTTTTACGGATCCGTTTTTGTGGAGTGAAAGGCGCACCCGGAAAGCGGATCCGAAAAACGCAACAGTTGATAGTTTACTTGGATCCATATTGTATACTTTTTTACTTGCGTTTTACGTATCCGCTTTCCGGATACGTTTTTAGGAGAGGGGAAATTCTGTCTCTCTCTCTCTCTCCATCCATCTTCCTGCAGCACCTCACCACCCAGCCATCCATCCATTCATCTTCCTGCAGCACCTCACCTCATCTCCCTGCAGCCACCGCTCACCGCCGATGCCCCATTTAGCCGCCACTCACCGCTGATGCCCCGTCCAGCCGCTGCTCACCGCCAATGCCCCGTCCAGCCACCGATGCCCCGTCCAGCCGCCGTTCACCGCCGATGCCCCATCCAGCCGCCCACTGCGCTTTTCGCATCCGCTTTCAGGAAGCAAAGCGCCGCCGATACGTGCCCAGAGTGTGGAGCGCTTTTGGACAGGTGCCAAAAACGCATTCCATTATCTCCTATGGGCTTTCACTTGCGTAGAACGCAAGAAGAATTGACATGTCAAGTCTTAAAGCAGACGCGAAAAGCGCAGTGCAGGAGAGCCCTCAAAAGCGCATCGCCAATCTCCCGTGAGAACAGCGATGCGCTTTTGCCATTGAACTAAATGTTAATCACACTGACAATTTAGATCCCTTTTGCGGATCCGAAAATGGATCCGTAAAACGGATCACAAAAACGTCGTGTGAACAAGCCCATAGACATCAATGTCTAAACCGCTGGCAACAAAAGTGAGTACACCCCTAAGTGAAAATGGACAAATTGTATCCAAAGTGACAATATTTTATGTGGCCTCCATTATCTTCCAGCACTGCCTTAACTCTCTGGCATGGAGTTTACTTGAGCTTCACAGGTTGCAGCCACTGGAATCCTCTTCCACAACAACATCACAGAGCTGGTGGATGTTAGAGACTATGTGCTTCTCCACCTTTCATTTGAGAATGCCCCACAGATGCTCAATAGTGTTTAGAGACATGCTTGGCCAGTCCAGCACCTATATCCTCATTTTCTTTACCAAGGCAGTGGTCGACTTGAAGGTATGTTTGGGATTATCATGATAGACACTACCCTGCAGGCCAGTTTCTGAAGGGAAGGGACCATGCTTTGCGTCATATATCACAGTACATGTTGGCATTCATGGCTCCCCACAGCCTTTTGCACTCATGCAACCCCAAACCATGACACTCCTGCAATCATGCTTGACTGTAAGCAAGACCCACTTGTCTTCGTACTCCTAATAGTTGCCCCCAACCTTGCTTGACACCATTGAACCAAAAAGTTTATTTTTGTTTCTCAGCCCCAAGGTTATGGTTCCAGTAACCTGCCTTAGTTGCTTGTTCTTCAGCAAACGTTTGCAGGTTTCTTGTGCATCATCCTTAGAAGAGGCTTCCTCCTGAGATGACATCCATGCAGAGCACTTTTATATAGTGTACGGCGTATGGTCTGAGCACTGACAGGCTGAATATCCCACCCCTTCAAGCTCTGCAGTAATGCTGGCAGCACTCATACTTATTCTTTGAACAGCAAATATCTGGATATGATGCTGAGGACGTGCACTCAACTTGTTTGGTCAATCATGACAAGGCTTGTTCTGAGTGGAATCTGTCTTATTAAAGGGAATATGTAATCAAAAAGTGACTTATCTTTTAACTCACATTTTTATTTTATATTTTTGTTATTTTTTAAAAAAATTTCTATCTCACTTTCAATATGTTTTAAAAAGTCTGATAGGCTGATACTTCCTGTTCTATTGAGAAAGATTTTCAGTGTCTAATCAGTCTAATCATTTTCAGCACAAGCAGGGTCAAACTGAAAGGAGACACCAATGTGTATAGATAACATAGAATCCCTGCACACTGACTTCTTCCGAGGTCACAGAGCATGCCTAGAAAACTTTCCTATAGAAGTCAGTGGGACTGAGTCAGTCTTAAGGCTCCTATGTGCATGAAGCTGCTGTAACGTATCTCTCTGACTGCTATTAAAAGCAGTGCAGGCAAGATTGCTGCCCCCACAATCATATGTAGATGACTGAGAAATCTACAATCAGAAATTAAAAACTGCTAAGAAGAAAAGAATATGTTTCAGGGTCTTGTTATAATATGTAAAAAAAAAGTTGTTAGTTTCAAGGTGTTGGCAGTCTTCCTATAGCCTAGGCCACCTTTATGTAGAGCAACAATTCTCTTTTTTTAGATCACACAGTTCATTACCATGAGGTGTCATGTTGAGCTTCCAATAACCAGTATGAGAGAATGTGAGAGCGATGACACCAAATTTAACACACTTGCTCCCCATTCACACCTGAGACCTTGTAACACTGACGAGTCACATGACACCAGTAAGGAAAATGGCAAATTGGGCACAATTTGTCCATTTTCACTTAGGGGTGTACTCATTTTTGTTGCCAGTGGTTTAGACATTAATGGTTGTGTGTTATTTTGATGGCACACCAAATTTACACTGTTATGCAAGCTGTACACTGACTCCTTTACATTTTATCAAACTGTCATATCTTCAGTGTTGTCTTGTGAAAAGATATGATACAATATTTATAAAAAGGTGATGGGTGTAATCACTTTTGTGAGACACTGTAGCCCCTACTTTGTCCAGTGCTCCTTGAGACATCATGTTCTTATCTATTATTTAATCAGTAATATCTCTAAACACTTTTAGGCAATAGGGGCGGGTAGTTGTCTCTGTATTAGTGCTTTGAATAGTACCTATGAATAAATGCCTATGGCAATAATGTTTATTACCTGCTTATAAATCCATGTTTGTACCTGTGACTTTAAGGGACTCATGAGATATTATCTGAGGGATAATCCATTAGGGTACATTAGGTGTGCAGGGTCGACCTACTAGTTGATGTGTTACCCTTGAAAGGGTCAGTTAAGATTGAGTGATCTCTAGGGACTGGATAGGGATAATTACCCCAGTCCCGTGGACCTTCCCCTACTTGCATGATACAGTTAAACGCGAGAAAGTTAACATATACTTTATAAAAAGACACATGTGCATTTTTTTCGTCACTATCTACATGAATCATAATAAAACCTTCCCCGAATTAGGTTCAAATAGGATTACCAGAGTAATTCATTTTATATTTGACAAATGCCAGGAATAAAAGGAGAGAGACTTTTTAAAGAGCATTATTATTGATGTTCAGCAAAGTCAAAAGTTTACATACATGTTCATTAAGTATTTGGTAGCATTGCCCTTAAACGTATTACTTGGGTCAAAACTTTTTGAATATCCTTCCACAAGCATCCTCACAAAAGTTGGTAGGGAATTTTGACCCATTCCTCCTGACAGAACAGGTGTAAAACTGATCCATGTTTTTGGTCCCCTTGCTCGCACCACCTGGCCTTTTTAGCTTGCGTCATACATTTTTCCAAAATAGTAAATCAATTTTCAGTTCTTTATGAAGAACACGTGGTACTCCAAAACAGTTGACTTGGGTTATCCTTAAGTCCACTTAGTAACCAGCTTGGAGTATGCTTCGGTGTAATTGTCCATTTGGAAAGCCCATTTCCGTCTAATGCTTTAACTTCCGGGCTGATATTTGAGATGTTGCTTCAGTAATGGCCACATAATCTTCTTTCCCTCATGAAGCCCCGATCGATTTTGTGTGTAAAGGTGTACCAGTCCGCCTGACAGCGAAAAAATAACCCCCGCAACATGAGCGCCCACCGCGTGCGCGGGGGTCCGTGTTTTCAGCACAGTTTCTGTGTGTGTGCATTGTCGTGTGTGTGTGCATTGTATGGTGTATGGGAGACATCATAGCAGCTAGTATACACCCACTAGCTTAGGGACAACTAAAAATTTGAGATGGAGCCTGCAGAGGGAAAAACTGTTGAAAAATGCCTTATACAAGCATGCGTCAAAAAACTCACAAACACACTAATTAAGTGCCATGAGCTGTCTTTGTAAGGTATGTTCACCTAGTAACGGATCAATTGTAAAGTATTGCGTATACTACAACGCTTTCGCCGGCACAGTGACAAGTTTGCTTAATTATAATTTTCCTTGGCCTAGGATTCTGACAATTTATAAAAGTAGGTACCTTTTATGCTATTTGCACAGGACATTTTGCAAACAGGGACAGCACATTTTGTTCCAGCCTTAGCACTATTGAAATGAATAAGATGATTTCCTTCTTTCCATCTAAACTAGATTTTGAATTTATGACTTGCTGTTTGGGAGCTTTTTAGGGGACTGAAGTAGCTTCCGTTAAAAAAAATGTTAATCCTACCTTATAAAGAAGGTCCACTTTTTTTCGCCTTCCTGGTTCCAATGGCACTAACAAGAACAATCTTACATAGTAACTCTTGGTCTTAATACGTATCATGGATCATGGAGCCCACATTAATTGCATTAACCTTATAAGCTACGTTATTACATTATTATATTATGAGATTCGCTGTAGGTCATTTCCTGCCTTTAAATCTGGAACTCTTGTTCTATCTGTAACAAACTCACTGCTGTTCATGACTTATTCCTTCCAAACTTCCTCACGCCCGCGGTTCTTCGACAGAGGCAATTGCTGGACAACAGGTCCCTGATAATGCTTCCCACTTCTTTAATCTAACTTATGGTGTCTACAAACGTCTTCGCTAGAAGGGTGAATTTTGCCAAGGACGGCAACTTACCTAGGCTACCTGTCAGCATGATTTGTATAAGCATCCTGCTTTGTGTCTGATCAATGAAGCTGCACGGGAGAGAGGGGTGGGGGAGAGTGAGGAGTGAGGAATCGCCAAGGGACATCTCAAAACTTAAGTGAAATAAATAAACAGTAAAAGATGGATTCCAATACAGCAAGACAGCCTCAGACTGCACTCTCTAAGCCCCGGTGCCTTTAAAAGCTAATTCATTTTAGGCCTGTCATCATGTGTAAGAAGTGATTCACGCAGCGCGCCTGTCGGCTCCCTAGGTCGTGACTTAGGAAAGCATTGAGGTAACTAAGTAGGATATGAAAATGCAGTAGCTCTCAGAGTTTCCGACTTATTGAAATCAACATATATTTAGAAAATGTGATTAAATACCCATTTTGGAGTTTCCACACGTCAACATTACATGGAGCAAAACCCCTTTTAACACCAGACCTAAGAACAATCAAGGTAGGAGGAGTGTAGGCACGCGGTCCGTGTTCCCTGCAATTAAACACTTTTCAGTCATGTCCTCTTGCACCTATGCTCAAAATTCCCCTACATAGAGACTATAACCAGGGCATCGATCATAACTGCGGGCCCTCCCAGCGTGTTGGAAACTACAACTACCCCATAATTTCCATCTGTTATAGATTTAATAAATGCATGATTGGAGTTTAGTTATCCCAACATGCTGGAGGCCGCAGTTTGAGGATGCCTTGTTCATACTGTCGAGACTCTGACACTGAGAGATGGCAGTTGTAACAGGCTCCCTGTGAGGCAAGAGGCCCGTACTGCCCATGCAGGTCAAAACCAGGCATTTTGCCCTGCGGGCCGCTGTGGGGTCCGTGCCGTCAGGAACCAAGCTCGGATGCGCGCCGCATGAGGAGGACGGTAGTTATTCCCGCCTCGTCGGGCCTCGAGACCCGGCGCTGGTGCTGTTGCACGCCACAGGGTCCGGCAATGGTCGCATCCAGCCGACCGGAAGCCCTTTTTGCAGGGGGCCGAGGCATGCCCCACCTTGCCACAAGAGACGGCTGCATGGCCGGGTCATCCGACCCACCATGCAGCCATTCACGGGCCCGGCAACCTGCGGCCGTCCCGGCACTCTGCATTGAGTGGCCACCAGCGGCTCCGGAGTCAGTTGAGAAAATGAGGGGACAGCCGGTGAGTATTACTTTTTTATTTTTTTTTAAACTACTTACTGTCCCTGGCTTCCTATAATAGCCCTGCCCTGGCTATATGATTGTGACGGTACGGTGGATCCGCTGGACCACCGCAAGCGGTGGTAGTTAAGCCACGTCCAGGGAACGGAGTCTAAGTAGCCCGGGCGGTATTTCACCAGAGCCCCCCCCTGCAAAGGCGGGATGGTACCATGGGCTGCGGCGTGATGCTAGAACCATTGGGGTTTGGTGGGGTTTCGTTGCCTCCTGAGACGTGACTTCTTGCGGTGGCGGGCCAGGGTACTGCGTGGTTAACAGAATCGTAATCCCAAAGGCGTAGTCAGAACAAGGCAGTAGGAAGTCAGGGCAGGCGGTCAGAGGGTTTCGTTGGTCAGAGGCAGTCAGACGGTCAGGGCAGTGCGGCAAACAGGCAAGGTCAGGAAAGGCGAGCTGGAAACGTGGACTGTACACGGATAAGCAAATGGACTACAACAAGGGACAGCTCCAAACTCTCACTATGAGCAACACCCAACAATCTGGCAACAGGTTGCCGGGGGAGCGGATATTTATATAGACCACGCCCGGCAATAAAGCCAATTACCGGGACACTGTACCTTTAAATTTTAAACCAAGTGCCTTCGCGCGCGGCACCCGCTATGGGGCTCGCATGGGCCGCACGAGGACGGCCGTCCAGCCAGTAGCGGCGCGTTCACGGCCGTGAGCGGGGCCGAGGTAAGCGAGCCGGCGTTGGGACGAGGAGTGGCCTGCGGGTGAGCCGGCGAAAGCCCTGGCGCCTGCTGGCCCTAGCAGGGCAGGGAAGGCCGGGTGCCGCAGGGCAGCGGTGCCCGGCGAGCTGGTCCGCCATGACATGAACGCCCCCCGCTTAGGTCTCGGCCCCGTCTTCTTTTTGAACCTAGCCAGGGAAGATCTGGGACAGGATTGCCCGTTCACGTCTCCCACAACGCTCCTAGTTGGCACGATCCCCAATTCCAGTCGATGAGAAAGAAAGCCGCTTCCCCCCTCACTGGTCTTCGTGCCAAGCACCTCCTTGACCGTCGAAAGAAGAGTCATCCGAATTTCGGGCCACAGGAGAAGCTGAGACAGACTACGGGAGAAGGCGATTCAGGCAACCACAGCATGAGGAGCGAGACATGGAAGGGCGTTCGGAGACAGCGCAGAGTGGAGGCCAAGCGTAGCTTGGTAGGAGACGTCCGGGTTAGCAGGGGACTAAGAGTCCGTGTGGGACAAAATGTCCCAAATATTTAATGCCCAACATTTGTAGCATAGGTGACCTATGAAACGGATAGAAGATTTAGGCCGAAAGTCCACAACCCTATCACCTGCTTAAATACAGGAGGAGGCTCCACCGGTACCAATCTGGGCCTGAACCTTAGTACGAGAGGAAGCCTGAAGCAGGGCCTGGATGAGTGACCTGCCAGAGTGATCTTGAATGGTTCGTGCGACTTTGGCAATCCACCTCATGAACTTGACACGAAGCGTCAATGGGGAGAGGTGGGCGGGGATATGTAACCCAAACACAATAAAACAGGTTGGCGCTTTAGCAGACTTCTGAGTCTTAGGGAATTGGAAGAGAATTCCGCCCGAGGGGGAGATAGTCAAGACCATTATCTTGCGGGCAGACACAAAATGCGTCAGATAATGCACCAAAGATTTTGTTACAGCCTCACCTACCTGCCCGAGTGTCTGGAGGGTGGTACGAATTGACGAAAAGATCCAGCGGGAAACCGTACCTGAGTACACGAGATCCCGCCATAGACTTAGACACAAACTGACATACCCCTTATCAGAGGTGATGATGCCGAAGGTGTAGCGCCCATTTAACTCGAAAGAAATTGTTGGAAGTGAATAGGCTGGGGCATCCTGAGGTGAACGTGAGGGTAACCCGGTGCAAGTTGTTACAAAACTGAGCCATCTTTGGAAAACCTGTCAACCACCACCCAAATGACCCGTGGTTTCCCGGAATGAGGCCGGCAGGTCAGTGACAAAGTCCACATAGCAATATGGGTCCCACCGGGCTTCTCAGGCACAGGGAGAGGCTGAAGCAGGACCCGCGGGTCCTGAGGCGAGGGAAACCTTGTATCGATCACAAGGAGGCACAGGCAGTAGACAAAGTCCCGAACGGTCTTGAATGAGAGGAGTGGGCCACCAGTAGTAAACTGGGAGATGAAACTTACGGACATGTGAATCCCATGAGTGCCCTCAGTTTTGGGACGAATGTCCCCCATTTTAAGGATTCTGAGCAAAAAGCAGGACGGAACGTAGGTGTCTTGCCTTACCCCCGGAAGTGTACCTGTATGAAGTTTTCACGGAGGAGCATCACCAGAAGCCGTTTCCGAGGAATAAAGTGCTGTAGTGGGCGGCATCCAAGCCCACGTAGTCAGGAGATCTGGAAGAGCGACAGCCCTGGACGTTTTTATCCAAGCCGGTTCGGGGGGAAAGTTAGGAAGAAAATTAAGAACGGAGCGAAGGAACATCGACCGTATGCCGTGGCTTGTCGAATGATGTCAAACGCGTGGCAGAAAGGCAGATTAGAGAAGAACAGTTGGTGATCCGGCATGATATTTTCGATAGGGTTTGAAGAAGCCCCTTCCAGCAGGTTGAGCACCAATCTTCTAGGTGCCCAATTTTTTATAGCAAGGAGTTTCCCGGTCCCCAATGGTGTAGTTCGCTCGATTGGTAAGACTGGGGTTGAATGTTCACATGGAGAGAGAACCCACAAGTTCGGCAACTTTCGCCGGAGGAGTCCTATCTGAAAAGACGGCACCTGGGGCACCAACTTAGTAGGCATCGACTTCTAGAGAACAAGAAAACGGGCCGCTGAGGTGTGTACAGACGAGGAGTAGAACTTGAGCCGGGGAAGCGAATGCCTGTTTTCAGACGTTTGAACGCGTCCGTCTGTGAGTCCCTCGGGAGTGCGGCCCGAGGATTTGGGTCGGCACCCTTCTTTGGGTTGAGGGCAAACCAGAGTTGTGCCTACCGTAGAGAAGATAACTGAGGAATCAATTGCCCCTAAAATATGTTGGCAAAAGCCTTGACTACAAAACTCTAAATGGGTGGATCCCGAAGGCCCACGGACGAGGCCAATGCTGGACTGCTGAGAGCTTTGTGTGGTCCCAATTCTGAATAGCCCTTGACTCTGACACGATGTAACCCTAAAAAGGGAGGTGAAGTACGTTCAAGGGTGACAGACACATTCACCAGCGTTGGGCATAAATCTTGGTAGGACGGGGTGTCCGGATGCTGTCTGAGCGACTCTGGGCGGACGGGAGGTGACGGTGGGTCTCCAGGTCTGGGAGAATAGATGAGAATGACATGCCAGGATAGACAATTAAAAGCAACAGGAACGAATAAAAAGGTCCCCCGGAAGATCTCAGTTCACAAAGTTTTTGGAATACACCGATCGTTACATCGACCAAGAATTGCATGACGAGAATAACTACGAAGATGGCCATCACGGGTGTATAAGGCTGTTTTTCCCCACTCGTCACCCACTCGTTATAGGCGAATCAGATTGTAGGCTCCACCGGAGACCAATTTTAGAAAAGAATTTTGCGCCACGAAGGCGGTCAAAAAGCTCGGGAGTTCAAAGGCAGGAGGGTGTACGCGCGGATACATGACTGTTATTTTAGTACAGGGCCACGGTATTCGAAACAGGGCCGAAGGGTCCCATCTTTTCGTGTCTCGGGAACGATGAAGAATCCGGCACCGCGCATGTGATGATGAACTGCGTTATGAAACCCAGTGGCGTAGGTTCTCTTGGATATAGTCGGTCCATCGAGCTCTTTGTCTTCCGGGACAGAAAAGCTAAGCGGTGTAAACTCTACCTCGAGGGAGGAGTATTCCCCACTGCAGATCAAAAGGTGCAATACGAGAGTGCCGAATGCTGATGCAAAGATACTGGCCAGTTCACGAGAAAAAAAACAATCAGCATAGTCCTGGTAGAAAGGAGCAGGCCAGAACCTTGCAGTAAGACTGTCGTGGGTTTGGTAACGGGCAATCTGAAGGAGGCTGGGGTGGGCGTACTGCCCGAGATTCATCGTGGAGTGACAGGTAGGCCGGGACCCCAACGAAGAATCTCGCCTGGGGGTTGGGGGGGGGGGGTGGTTCCAATTCAGGGTCGTGGGGGGAGCATGCTCTATGGCAACCAGGGGTGATGCCCGAGGGAGGGATCTCAGAAGAGTACCGAGGCAGGTAACGAAAGAACTACGAAGATTCCTGAATGTAACGCCCCAATCGCAAGAAGAAGGGTGCTGCAGTGCAGAAGACCCGAATGGCAACCTGAGGCATTCCCCGGGGCGCAGCTGGGACGGGAGGACACGAACTAGGGTTTGCTGCAGGGGAGGGTATTCACTGGAAGCCGTACTGGAACAACCTAAGTGCAATGGCTAATGAAGTGTACCGGTGGGGACGCCGGCGGAGCCCCGAATTCCAGAAGGGGCGGTGGATCTGGAAGGTGCCTGTCCGGTCGAGGTACCGCAAAGAAACACGAAAGGGTCTGGACGAGGAGGGGCCGCATCTGTACACCCAAGGTTTGCCTCTCCAGACGAGCCCTGAGGAGCGGAAGGATTTACCGCCCGGTCGGCACCGGTACACATCTCTCAATGAGAGAGACCGGAACCGCGCTTCATGTAGAAGGCGACAACGGCCCGGGTGAGACGTCGCATGCGAGCGGGATGGGTGGTCCCGTCCTGGGGTCAGATTGTGCCCTTTTTGGTTTTTCCACGCAGCATAGGGGTTACGAGCCTGTCGAAGGAACCGTTTGGCGGAGGGAGGTAGGAGGCGTTGTGAGAGATTGAGGTGGTAGCTGGAAGGCGAGGTAGTCCGTCGTGGTCGGGGTGGACTCCGGGCGCTGTGAGACGGAGCTCTGCTCGCTGTTGTCCTTCGCTGTGCAGGACGAAACGGATATTGCTATCCGGGTGGCGCAACCAATCAGTTCGTCCAAGGAGGTAGCAGGGTCGCGAACCCGGCGGCGCGAGGCTCGTCCTAATACGGCCCGAAAGTGTCCCTTTGCCAGAAAGAGTAGGCCACCAGATCCTCGATGTTCGCAGGCTAGTTCCGCGGACAAGAGTTGCGTGGAACTTGCACAGGAGTAGTGTCCCACAGTGGAGTCGCCCCTGTGTCTTGAGGCGGAGCAGTGCTGCGGGGCAGCTGAGTGAAGTTGGCGACCGGCGGGTTCCCCGTCAAAGACGGGTCCGGAACGCCCTGGAGGAAGGCTTGCAAGTTAGCCGTCTAGCGGGTGCTCCCGCGGGTGTTCCCGACAGCGGAGTGGCCGCCAGGCCAAGCTTCGCCATTTAGGATCTAATAAAAAAGGCGACTTTAGCCGCTCGGAGTGGGGAAATTAGATGTCCCACAGCATCTCGATTTATAGAGACACTGACGTATGAAAGCCTCGTGCAATTCGTTTGGGTCTCCAACATAGCGAGCGGTGGGAGCGGCAGATGCAGAGAAGGTCCCCGGTTGCCAGAGCAGGGAGGAGGCTGAGGCTGCAGGAGCAACTGGTGCAGGTGGGACGGCAGAGGCCGGGGCAGGCGGAGGTAGGGGCGAGTCGCAAGGTTCTGCATCATGGCTGGCTGAGCTGGTACGAGTGCGCTGGGACGTCTGCTTGAGTCGCGAACGGCAGTCGTTACGTACCCGGAGTTCGGTGCAGAGGTACCGCGCTGGCGGATCCAAGGCCAGGATTGTACTGTGACGGTACGGATGAGTTCCGCTGGACCACCGCAAGCGGTGGTAGTGTAAGTCCACGCGCAGTGGAACGGAGGTGCTAAGTAGCCCCTGCGGGTTACCCACCAGAGCCCGTCCGCAAATGTGGCGGGATGGACTTGCAGTGGCGGCGTGTAGGCTACCATGGAATCGATAGGCCCCTGACGTGACCTTAGCTTGGTGGCGGTGGCGGGTCCGGGGTTACTGTGTGTACTCAGAATACGTAATCCAAAGGCGTAGGGTCAGGAACAGGCAGAGGTCAGGGCAGTCGGCAGTAGGTTCGTGGCAGAGCAGGCCAAGACTGTCAGGGCAAGGCGGCAAAAGTGCAAGGGTCAGGAAACGTATCGTGGAAACGTGGACTGTGAACAAAAAGAAACGGATAGCAATACGGACACAAGGACACTCGCAAACTCTCACTAAGCACACCTGAACAATCCTGGCAACAGGGGCCGCGGGTGCGGATACATTTAAATAGGACCGTAGCGCCCTGCACTAAGGCCGAATTACCCGGTACCACTGGCCCTTTAAATTTAGAACCACCGCTCGCGCGCGGAGCACGCTAGGGTGGTCGATCGCATGCGCACGGACTGGCCGGGGGACAGCCAGGAGCGCCGTTCACGGGGGGGGGCGGAGCGTGGCGGAACGCGAGCCGGCTGTGACGGAGGTGTGGGGGCCGCGGGGTTACCGCAATGTGCGCCCGCTGGGGCCGCGGCCGCTGGCAGGTCAGGGAAGCGGCCGCAGGGGCAGCGTTGGCCCGTCGGCCTGGCCATGACAATGATCCCGGCCCTGGCTGATATGATGCCCTAGCCCTGTCTGTACCTATGACACTGCCCTGGCTATAGTGATGCCCTGCCCTGGCTACTATAAGCGCCTGCCCTGGCTAAATATGCCGCTGTGCCCCTGGCTACCAATACCCTGCCCCTGGCTATATGGAAGTGGCCCCTCCCTGGCTACGCTAACCCTGGGCCCTGGCTATACCAACACCCTCCTGGCAATATATGGCACAGTGCCCTGGGAACCTATACCCTGCCCTGGCCTTAATATGATGCGCCTGTCCCTTGTGCTACCTAGTAGCCCTGCCTGGGCCTCTGGGCTACTATGCCCTGCCCTGGCTGGCCTATGAGCCTGGGGCCCCTTGGCTTACCTTATACCCAAGCCCTGGATATATGATGTCCCTGCCCTGGCTACCAATACCCTGCCCTGGCTAAAATATGATGCCCTGCCCTTGGCTACCTATGAGCCCTGCCCTGACATATTTAGCCCTGCCCCTGGCATACCTAGTACCCTGCCCTCGGCTATATGTTGCCCTGCCCTGGCTAACTACACCCTGCCCTTGGGCTATATGAAGCACAGCCCTGGCTACCTATACCCTGGGCCCTTGCTTATAGTGATGGCCCGGCTGCCCTGGCTACCTATACCCTTGAACGTGCCTTATAATTATGCCCTTCCCCTGGCTACCTATTACCCCTGCCTGGCAGACCTACACCCTGCTTTTACTGGCTAATGATGCCACTGGCCCTGAGGCTACCTATAGATGCCCTGCCCTGGCTATATAATCCCTTCCCGGGTACTTATACCCTGCCCTGGCTACCTATTGCCGCAGCCCGTGGCTACCTAAAGACTTCCCTGGCTACCTAAACCATCTGGCCCTGGCTTATAATGGATGCCATGCACTGGCTACCAATACCCGGCCCTGGCTATAATGGATATGGCCCGTGGCACCTGGCTACCGTATATCCCAGCCCTGGCTACCTATTACCCTGCCCAGGCTATATGGAAGGCTCGATTCCCTGGACAACCCATACCCTGCTCTGTGCTATAGGAAGTTGCCCTGTGCCCTGGCTACCTATAACCCTGCCCATGGCTACCAATACCCTGCCCTGGCTATATGATTGCCCTGCCCGGCTTACCTAGCACCCAGCTGGCTATATTATGGCACTAGCCCATGTCTACCTAGTACCGCTGGCCCTGGCTATAAGATATGTCCCGCCCTGGATGACCTATACCCTGCCCTGGCTATGATGATTGCCCTTCCCTGGGATACCTATACCGTCTGACTCCTGGCTATCTTATGCCCTGCCCTGGCTACTATGGCCCTGCCCTTGGCAACCTATACGCGCAGGCCCTTGCTATTATGATGCCCTGGCCCTGGCTACCTATACCCGTTCCCAGGCTATAGAGATGCCCTGCCTGCTTGCTACCTATACCCTGGCCTGCTATATGGGAATCCCTGCCGCTGGCTACCTATACCCCTGCCGCTGGCTATATGATGCCCTATGCCCTGGCATTACCTCTACCCTTGTCCTGGGCTATAATGATCGTCCCTGCCCTGGCTACCTATACCATGGCCCTGGCTACCTCTACCCGTTCCCTGGCTATATGGATTGCCCTGCCCTGGCTACCTATACCCTGCCTCTGCGATATGATGCCCAGCCCTGGCTAACCATATACCCTGGCCCTTGCTATATATGCCGCTGTGGAGGCCTGGCTACCGTATAACCCTATCTGGGCTATATGATGCCCCTGGCCCAAGGCCTACCTATACCCTTGCTGGCTATATGTTGCTCGAACTGCCCTGTGCTACCTATAACACCTGCCTGGCTAAATGATGCCCTGCCCTGGCTAGCCTATACCCAGCCTGGCTATTTATGGGGCCCTGGGCCCTGGCAACCTAAACCCTGCCATTGCTCTAAGATGGCCCAGCCTCTGGCTGACCTAAACCCTGCCCTTGTCTATATTAAGCCTCTGCCTGGGCTACCTATACCCTTGAAAGGGCTACCTACGACCCTGCCCTGGAGCTATATGATAACCCATTGCACGTCTGGGCTAGCCTATACCCTGCCCGATGCTGACCTATACACTGCCCTGTGACCTATACCCGCCAGGCAATATAGATGCACTGCCTACCAATGACCCTGTCCCCTGGCTACCTATAGTCCCGTGCCCATGGGCTATATGATGCCCTAGGTGGGTCCCAGGGTGCTTACCTATACCCTGCCTCTGCTTGCCGTGCGCTGTATACTGTCTCCTCTGCCATGCCTGCTAAACCTGTCCCAGCCCTGCCTACGAAACTGTCCTACATACTGGTCCCTGGGGCGCCGCTGGGCATACAAAACTGGGTCCCTTCCGTTGCCTACATACTACTGGCCCTTGGGCCTAGCCTACATACTGGCCCTGCCCTATCCAAAATGAGTACGCTACTGGCCGCTGCCTTTGCCTAAAGGGGGTCTAGCACACTCTATTTACAGATGCCACTTATACTGACGATAATTTTAATTTTTCTGAAATTTGTAGGGTCTAATAATACGCTGTTAGGGGGAAATTGACAGGAAAGTGCAGTAAAAGAAGAGGAGTCTAAGATGTGATTGGTAGTGGTAAAATTCTACAGGGAACGAATAGTGACCACTAGAAAGTGACCTTGCATGCTGTAACCGGACCGAGACAGAAATAATGGAAGGTGAACAGTACAATGGAAAAGTGTCATCATGGAGTTTGGTTGGGTCCAGAAAGGAGAAGAAGAAGGAGAAGAGAAAAAACTCCCTTCAGAGGATGACGACGCCCGTGGAGTGTCCCTGCTGTCAGGGGCATTTTGACTTTCTGTGTTGGAATCCGAAGCTGTTAGGTTCCTGTGACTGGGACGCTGACTACTGGATGGTGATTGGGGGGGTTGGTAGGTTATGTATGGTGCTTTATATGTAGTTTCAGTGTTGGGGCTCTTGCCTCCTGGGATTGTACAGGAGTGCGAGTGCACACTCGTGACGGTTGCGGGGTGACGAGGGGTTTTCTTCTCTGCACCCACTGTCCTCTTTCCATGCTGTGTGTAGGGGAGCTGCTCGACACGGAGGCGCTGTATTGTGCATTTTTTTTTTATATTCGTTTTTTTTGTGCAAAAGTGTACAGCATAACATGCTCCTGCCTTTTCTGGCACAAAAACGCACCAAAAACATCATAACAAGATGCATCAAAAAGTGCTCGCATTTGAAAGCGAGTCTTTATAGGTGTAGCTTTATTATATTAAGCAGTGTCAGAGGTGCGAGAGAGACAAGGAGACAGTTGTAAGCAGTGATTTTGTATGAGGGCTTTTGGGAGCATAAAATGCCGAGGGCTGATTTTTATTCCCAGTCCGGGCCCGTGTTCCCAGGGCTCAAGCTGTGCTATTTCTTGATAAAATTACTGTCTGGCTTCGCTTTATAGTCTTCCTAAAGCTAAATACCGGGTTCTTCTTCCCTCGAATGGTATCTTCAACATCTCTTTAGAGTAAACGTCCATTTTTTCAATGGCCATCTCTCATTTCGGTTCTCTAAAACCACTTCCCTTTCCTCAACATAGGCTCTCTAAATCTCGTTTTCCGCTCCTGTTTCTAGACCTTTTACGGCTATGATCACGGTGAATGGATACGCTTAATCGGGGTGTAATTACGGCGCCGCACAATTAACGGCCGTGTGGACGGGGGCAGGGTCCGGGAGCGGGGGAGGGGACCGGGGGGGCCGGCACTTCTCCGGCCAATGAGACTAATCAGTTACAAGTGGGCGCGTATACGCCAGCTAGTAAATGACATGTCACAATGTTATCTCACCCCCCGCGGCGGATTAACCGAGCATTGGAGATGTGAGGACGTAAGCCAGTAGTTTTTATCCTCTATGAGAACGGTGGATTACCGTGAATGACTGTGACGTTTCCACTGTAATTAGGCGCACGGTCCGGTGCGTACATTACGGACCGAAGAATACGTCCCATTGTTTAAGTACCGTGTTAACAATGGCCTACTAACAGGTCTTCCAATTTGGAGTTCTCTAATCACAAAACTTACTCCTTTGCTGTCAAACAATTCTCCACTTGCCTATCACAAACCAGACAACCATACTTAGGGAACAGCCACACGGCATATGTAAAATGTCGGTCGGATTCTATTTAAGAATCCGGACAATATTTTATCATCATGATTGTAAATTTTGGGGGACGGTTTCTGTCGCCTTGTTTGCGGTGTCACGTCCATCCCCCATAAGAACCATTGAATTGCACATTGTTCTCCCGAAAACTGGACGCAATATTGGGGATGTTCCAAAGTTTTTTTAAAAATGCCTGTGGCCGAAAACCTTTAAATGTAAAAACTAATTTCCATTAAATTTATGGAGTTTGGGTTTTTGTCAGTTTTCCAGATGGGTTTTTAAATCTGGGGAAAAAAGTCTGAAAATTCCCAGCAAGGAAAACATGACGTTTGGACCCTTTTGGGGAATCTTTTAAGGGTATCAAAATAAAAATTTTTTTTTAAATTTTTTTAGCCCCGCCTATGCTGATGTTGAAGAGGAAATGCTTTAAATATTTCCCCTAAAGAAAAAGGAAGTATCAGACTGTTAATTAGGGCCTTGTTGCCCAAAAGGAAAAATGCATTATTGTTTGTGATATTGGGGAAAAAATTAAAAAAAAACCAAAAAAAAATTCTTAAAAAATTTTTGTTAAAAAAATAAAAAAAAGAGTTTAAACTAATTTTCTAAGGCAATTCCCTTTAAAGGGAAAAATGTCACATTGGGTTTTTGCCCCCCTTGCTGGGGCAGCAAAAAGCCAGGTGGGAAGGGCCCGCTTTTGCCAGCGCTGCCCCCTGCCACTTTTTGTTTAAATGCAGCGTTTTAAAAGCAATTTTCCCCCCTTTAAAAAATTTTTCCCTGAGCAGGGTTAGCCCCGCCCACCAAAGGGTTTTCCCTGCCATACAAATTTTTCAAAATGTTTTTTTCCCCAATAGGTTTATCAAATTGAGGTGGGGTGGCTTCTCAGGTGGGCGAGGGGTTTTAAAAAACTACTTTTTCAAATGACTCTTCGGCGGGAAAAATGCAAAATTGGGGCATTTAATACACGGGAAAAATACAGCAACTTACAAAAAAGGGACACGGGGCTGGAAGCAGCAAAAAGGGCTTTTCAATAGCTTGTGCTGCCCCCAGCAAGGGGGGCAAAAAACCTTTTTACAGGGTTTTCCCTTTTAAATAAATAGTTCACATACCCAAATGAGAAAAATGACAATAAACAGGCCCCCATATTGATCTTTTTCCTTATTTTTTTTTGGGGCCCTTTTGCCCTTACATCATCTATATTCCCCTGAAAGAACCCCCTTATTATTTTTATCGATGGGGGAAAAAGCGTGGGGTTTTTGGGGTTTTTGAGATTTTTTCATCTTTTCGGCTTTTGCACACTGACTTTTTGATTTCATTAAAGTGACACTTTTTTGGGGTTTTTTAGGGTCCAAAAAGGGTATCAATTTTTGGGGGTCGCCCTTTTTCAG
>JAODAL010035704.1:0-42623 GCA_025379985.1 Phyllomedusa bahiana
ACCCCCCCGGTCGAAAGCTTTCTCGGCTTCTAGAGAGAGCAGCATACATGGGACCTTGGTCTGGTTCACTAAGTCAATCAGTGAAAAGGTCTTCAAGACATTGTCCCTCACCTCTCTTGTAGGGATGAAACCCACTTGATCAAGGTGTATGAGAACTGTTAACAGGGGGCTCAGGCGCATTGCAATCAGTTTTGCAAATATCTTGGCATCGGTGTTAATAAGGGAAATTGGTCTGTAACTCTGACACAGAGCCGGGTTTTTCCCCTCTTTTAAGATAACTGTTATGTGGGCTTTCAGGAATTCAGGGTCAAAAGGCGTGCTGCTAGAGACCGTATTGAAGGAGTTCAAGAGTGGGGGAGAGGGTTCCTCCCTGAGGACTTTATAAAGCTTAGCGGTGAAACCATCAGGCCCCAGGCTTTTCCCTGCCGGTAGGGCTGCAATGGCCGATGTGAGTTCCACCTGGGAAAATGGGACTTCCAAAGAATTCAACAAGCCCGGTGGGAGAGAGGGGAGGGCAGTTTTTTGCAAGTACTTTTGCAGATCTGCATGCCAGTCCCCAGTGCTCGTACGAGAGGACGAATTTGGTAGTTGATAGAGATTAGAATAATATTTATGAAAAACATGTAGGATGTCCTCTGTCAGATGTTTTAGGCCAACACCCGAGGTTTTGCTCTGCGAAATAAATAAGGAGGCCCTCTTTTCCTGTAGAGCACGGGCAAGATACCTACCAGGCTTATTACTCCACTCATAATACCCTGCTTCCCTAACCTGGCGATAGCGTCTATGTTTCCTTTCCATTAGTGAAAGTACTTCGTGTCGCAGCTGGACCACAAGCCTTAGATCTGCCTCCGAGCCAGTTGATTTGTGGGAGAGTTGCACCACATGTAACTTTTCCATTAGTGATTGAAGTTTGGCAGCAGCCTCTCGCTTTAGACGGGCCCCATGCTTTATTAATATGCCTCTCAGGACACATTTCAGTGCCCCCCACTGCATCTACGGAGTTGTACTGTCACCCTGGTGATTGGTACAAAAGTCCCGAGCAGCTGACTGGAGGTCCTGTAAACACAGAGTATCTTGCAGCAAAGATTCGTTCAATTTCCAGGCAAATGGAGGTCGTCTAAAGTGAGGAAGGTTGAGGTCGCAGTGTACAGGGGCATGGTCAGAGTGGGTCATGACACCTATCTTGGCATCAACTGCATATGAGAGGAGGGAGTGTTTGAGAAAGACAAAATCTATGTGGCTGTAAGACTGGTGCGGATTAGAAAAGAAAGAGTAGTCTCTCTCTTCAGGATGCATCAATCGCCATACGTCTAAGAGTTGCATATTATGCAGAAAACGCCTAAGTTTATTGATTGTTCACATAGGGACAGATGATCTTCCCAGGGAGGTATCTAGGGAGGGCTGAAGTACTAGGTTGAAATCTCCACATAAGATTATTTGTCCTTGGGCGAAACATGTGAGGTCATCAAGAGTCTTAGACAGGAAGGATATCTAGTTATGATTTGGAACATAGATGTTGGCCACCGTATACATGTGTCCCTGAAGGCTACATTTTATAAAGATGGCTCTACCCTCGTTATCCGCTCGGGAGTCCAGTACCATAAGGGGCAGGGACTTATGGATCAAGATGGCAACACCTTTTGTCTTATTCAGGGGGTTGCTGCTGTGGTACCAAGGCAGGGTAATATTTATTTCTAAGGAGCTGGGCATGCTGCTGTAGCAGGTGGGTTTCCTGCAAGCAAACTATATGGGATTTGGCTTTGTGTAGGCTGTATAAAATCTGTGACCTTTTTTCGGGGATGGTAAATTCCTTAACCTTAAGGGATGTTATCTTGATGTTATGCATTCAAATAGATATAGTAAGACTCACCCCGAACTTCAGACTCTAGCACGATCCGCGACAGACACCTTGACACCGGCTGGCCCATAGGAAAAGGGGGGGGGGAACAAAACAGAAAGGCAAAAAGCAGCCTAAATAAAATAACTATTGATGCAAGGAAATTTGTAGGATGGCACATCCAGGGGTATCAGATGCTTAGATAGAAGTATGGGTGCTGATCAAAATAGTAACAATAGTCTCACGATTGAAGAATGATCGCACTCCGTTTTGAGATGCAAAGAGTAAATATAATTTATTGAGTGAATTCCACAGGCTCCAATAGTGCTTAAACGATATAAGTGACCATGACGTCTGACGTTTCGGTAAATGATGACCTTTATCAAACAGTCACTATAAAACAAATAAACAGTACACCAATATAAGTGGAAAAAATGAACAAATATAAGCAAAAATACAAAAGGCATCAAAATATACAAAATACCCTGGAATTATTTACATAGGGGGTATATATACATATATACAGCAATCTCTATATGTGTACACAAATTGGTCACAAGGTTTATTATAGGTTAGAATCGCATGGTAATAAAAATATGAGGTATACAATCTACCAACATTAATCTAATGCCAAGGCAAGATATAATGTATATATTATCCAACAGGAATATGTATATATATATTTATGCAATATATATGTAATGGTCTGAAAATGTTGGGGTCTTAGTCATATGTGTCCTTGCAAAAATGTCCGCTGTAGTATACTATAAAGCTCTTCCCAGGTAGTGAATACTGTTACGCCCTATTAAACCCTAAGAAGAGAGAACAAAATTCGGTTCTTACCATGAGAGCAAGGATGAAACGGAGAATAGGGCCAGTAGCCCGATGAGCAGAGAGCCAGTGTAGGGTATAGGCTGAATAGACATGTTAAATAGAATCCCCATAGCGCTTCCTGCGCTCGTCGGAAGCGGAAACAGATCCAGAGTGAGGCGCCGGAGGTGGTGCATGCGCAGATGTCAAAACCAGACGAGTGAGGGAAAGGGCATCGGCGCATGTGCGGAAGCGCCGCGATGCCTATGTAAAGAATAGAACTAGAGTATATCAGGGAAGCAATCAGTTTGAAAATAGCTAAGAAGAGAAAGAAGGGAAAAGTATCGTTAGTAAAAGAGTTAAGTGAAGGATAGACATAGATAAGAACATATAATAAAAAGGAAAGAAGGGGAAACCTAAAAATAAAGAGACCAAATGAAAAAGAGGAAGAATATAATGAAAAAAGAATGATGGAAATCTAGAAATAGTTGCTGTAAGTAAGTAGACAAATACACAAAGGTGATAAAAAGAGAATGGTGTATAAAAAAGGGAGGGATATATAGGAGAAAAGAAAGGGAAAAAAAGAGAAATAAGGGAGAAAAAAGAGTAAACAGAAATGAATAAAAGAGAGGTATAGAGATGAAGAATAGGTGATCTCACCCTGTTTTCATCCTGTTCTATTGTTGCTGTGAAAACAAGAGGAAAAAAAGAAATTAGAAATATATCTTAATACACTTATGCAAATAAGAAATCACATTCCCTGTTAAGACCCTTTTGGGTGTAGAGTATTCCCAAAATTTTGATCCAATAGGAATCAGTTCCTTCAAAAGTTTCAAATGTTGCCTCCCCTCCATGGTCTTTTTACTTGTTCAAGGATCTGATACCTTAGTTGAGCCACGTTATGTCCTGCTTCTTGAAAATGGTGGGGGATTGGAAGCCATGTTTTGCCACAGCGAATAGTGGATTTGTGGCTTGCCAGTCTATCCTTAATGCGTTGAATTGTTTCCCCTACATATACCAGACCACAGGGACATTTTATGGCATATACTACACACGAGCTGCCACATGTGAATGGGCCCTTTAAGGCAATGCCTAGGATGCCTAAAGGTATCCCCTTTAATGACATTGGAGCAGTGACAGCAGTGTACACAAATTTTGAGATTGCTGTTAAAATGTATATTTTAAAACCCCCCCTGTAAAAAAATTCCAGTGAAATTTTTTATATTTTTATGGCCTTTTTTAAAATTTTTTTCTTATATTTGTTCATTTTTTCACTTACTGTAAATTGGGGTTTTATGTTTATTTGTTTTATAGTGAATGTTCGAAAAAGTTCAACAATTTACAAAACGTCACCAAAACGTAATAGTACTTATAAAATTTTTAAACCCCTATTGGAAAACCCGGGGGGGAAATTTACTAAAAATTTATTTAAATCTTTTACATCTCAAAAAAAAGGAGTGCAATCAATTTTTCAATGTTTAAAATTAAAATAACAAAAAAGTTTCAGACTTAAAATTTCGCAGCGGCCAAGCAATAGGGCCCTGGGCCCGAAACCCCCCAAACAAATGGGGGAAAAAAAAACATCCCTTTGGAAAACAAGAAAAAATAACAATCTATTTTCCGCAATAAAGGGAAATTTTACCGGGAAAGGGAAAGGGCCCAAAAAGGCAGAAAACATATCAGTTTAGGTAAAATTATTTAAAATAGCATAAAAAAAATCCAAATTTGGGATATGAACACCTTTAAAAAACCTGAAACTGAGAAGAAACTATTATGATACAGAATGTTCAGCGTGGGGGGCCTAGAAGTTGAAAAGGGTCCCCAATTTTTCTCGTCGTCGACGACTCGGACGCTGGGATTTAGGAGAGGTTGTAGGTAAAGGCCAGCGGCCTGCTCGCTGCTTAAGAGGAGTGATTGGTGTTGCGAGTGGGTCCACCGCTGACGGCCAGTTCGGGAGGTCAACCGGGGGGGAAGGGGCAAAAGGGGGGGGAAATGAAGGTGGGAAAATCCAGGAGATCCAGGGTACCAAGAAACCCCATGTTTTTAAATTGAAAGGCCCAAAGGGGGGGAAACCCCAATGGGGGTTTTTAAAAACCTTCATTCCTTTGGGGAAGCACAAGGAGAGGTTTTACGCCCGCCCGCATACGTTAAGTCCACCTGGAAAGGACTGGTATTTGGTTGAAACGATTTTTATTGAAAAGTTGAAATCGGCAAGGTTTTTGGTGACAAAATTTTCAGATCATGCATAATTAAGGTTAAAATTTTGTGCATCTCAAATTAAGATCGGCCTTTTTTGGGCGCTTCCTGTTTTTTTTTGGCGGCAAAATCAAATTACAGAATAAAAAGCAGGGTGAAGTGTGGCACTCATGACTGGGATGGTAGGGTTTGCGATTGCGGAAAAAACCCACATACCTCTATTACTTTGGGGTTTGCGTTTCCGTTCAGCCTTATGTCTCTCAGCTCTCAAAAATTTGGACGTGCGCTCCCCGGGGCCAAACAGCCACAAAAATTTAGTCATTTTCGCACAGAAAAACCCTCACAATTAGCTTGATCCTTCCTTTTATTGTTTTATTAAGTTTTAAAATTTTTATGATTAGCAGGAATTTTAAAGCAGCACTCCCGGGTAAAGTCACAGGGGGAGCGGGGGGGGGGGGGGACCCCGCGGGCGAACACAGAAAACTCTATCAAAAAGAACACTGGATAAAGTTCCCAAGACTTATTTAACATTGCACTGCAAAAATCTTTATTAAAAACTTTGAAATTTTAAAAAAATTTTCCGGTATTGGGGCAGCCTAACTTAAATGGATAAAATCATTTCAAAACGCAGGTCTCTTGTTAGGGCAAAACTCCACTTTTATTATCAGAAACATTCAAAAGGGTTTTTCATTCAATTTTACCCTTCCCCCTGGTTTGAATACCACCTTGCAGTTAAATTACAATCCAGCAATCTTGTAGCAGCACAGTTGTTTGGTTGCCAAAAAAAACCGTGTATCATAAAAACAAACGATACTGTTTTTTTTACTTTTGCCACCCAGCTTTGTTCATTGACGCAGCTCCACGTGATTCTAAAACAGCTTTTCTATAGTCCCCACGGGTGAATTGAAAGGGCAAAAATACCGTGTTTTAACGAAAACAAACAATACGTGATTTTTTCTTTTGCGCACCAGCTTGTTCATTACGCAGCACCACGTAAATCTTAAAACACAATTCATGTCACCACGGGTGAATTGAAAGGTGCAAAAAATACCGTGTATATACGAAACAAACAGATGGGTTTTTTTTACTTTTTGCCACCAGCTTTTTTTTCATTGACGCAGCATCCACGTAAATCTTAAAACAGAAATTTCTATAGTCACCACGGGAAATTGAAGGTTCAAAAAAACCGGTATTAACGAAAACTACAGATACGTTTTTTTGACTTTGCGCCCCATTTTTGTCTTTGACGCACACCACGTAAACTTAAAAACAGCATTTCATAGTAAACCACAGTGAATTGAAAGGTTTCAAAATAACCGTGAATTATAAAAAACCCAAAACAATTACGGTTTTTTGACTTTCCCAGCCCAGATTGTTGATAACCCTTGCAGTTAAATTTAAATCCAAAAATTTGTTTTGATTAAGGGTTTGAGAATAGCTTAAATTGCCGTTTTTAATAGAGATTTTCCCAAAAACTTTTTCCAACCTTCCAAATTTTTATATTTCTAACAGGAGCGAAATGCAGTGGTAAGCACAAAGAGGGGGTTAGCACTGGAGGAAAGGGGACAAGAAGGGCTCCTTCCATACTGCGCAACACGCTTTGCCAGGGGGATCGTCAGTTGCAGGACCTCGGGCCTGCACCTGGGTCAGGGCCCTGTGAACCAGAAACGAACACTTCGCCAATCTGTCCCTTCATGGTTAATCAACCTGCTCCAGATCTTACCTCCCGTCTCCCATCAAGGGCCACAAATGCGTCATAATCATTAGCACCGTCCAACATGAAGCCCCAAATGTCAACTCGTGACCACCACGGGATAATCCATTGTCTGAAGACCTCTTTGATGACAAAATGCGGGGGGGGCAGAAGGCATTTTAAAAATCAAGGGGTTTGTTTTAGTCTTCTCTGACCCCCCAGTTACGATGCCATCAAGGAGTAAGGGGAAAGCCGGCAATGGGGCAAAAACCCGGGGGTCGGCAACGCCTTGCAGGCCCTTGCTGTAGCCCACAGCTTCTGGATGCAGAAAGTCAGGATGCCCAAAGTCACCTGTGTTGATGATGATAAGACGACAGCGGCATCTGGTTTTTTCCGCAAATTTGTTTTCGGCGCTTCATCAGCAGACAAGGAGGAAGACGAAGGGTAGGTCAATAGGGGTCCCCGCCACAAAAAGGGAGAGGGCGGTCGCAAAGCCCTGATTGATTCCGCACCACGTCAGCGCAAACCCCCTCCTCGCTTATCGCCGTCAAAAAGGTCCAGGACCTCTCAAGCCGGCCTTTCTTTGACAAGCCTCTATTCACCCACATGTCAATGCTGCCTTGTTTGTAAACCATAAGTAGGGGCAAAAACTTAAGGGGTTTTAACCACCACCAAACAGCATCACAGCAGCGAAGCATGAGTTGAAAGGAGGAACACTTGTCAAAAAAGGCCAACCACGCCGGGGCCTCCAACCACTGTAAACACCCTCTGTCTCTCCTCCTCCCCCTCCCCACCACCAGCCGTTCCTCACTGCCCATGTCCTTTCAGAGTCATGATCGGGGACACCCCCCTTTTTTTCCCTCCACCGCCCAAGTACCACCAGCACCACCAGAGACCCACCAACCCCTTTCCCTTCCGTCATTTGGGCGACTGCACCCGTACAGCGGCCAGTCACACCACCTTTCTGTCTTCCAGGTTTGGGAGCAAAAAACACTTTAAAAACCCAAACCACCCAAAGCCAAACCTGAATCCTCGGCATTGCCAGGCTTTTTCCTTTGGAAAGTTCCTTTCCGCTGGGGGACACAGATGGGTTCTGCCACCAGGGCCCCCCCCGCCCCCAATACCAATGCTGACAGGCATTTCTTTTGCCAAAAACCCGCCCCTGCCCTGGCCAGCCGCTTCACTAAAATTTTCAAGCGCTTTTTCTGCATCTGTGTCCGGAAAAGCCTCCAGCCCAACACAGGGACAGTAAGCAGGCCACGGCCGAAAATTCTCTTGACAGCTCACGGTTGAGCGGGTGGATGCTCTGGGGGGTGACGGTGGCTCTCACTCGGCGAAACGCTTTTCAAAAACCGCAGGGAGGGTGCGGGCTCTTTCCCCCAAGGTCCCTGGTGGCACACGTCCCCCAAACACCACCCCGTTTGAAATTAACGCCTTGGGAACCGTCCACACACAGGTCAGGACTGTGGACGGCTCTCCGAAACGGACCGGCGCTGTTTTTTTTACAAGAACCTTGTCCAGGAAAGGGTGGTGTCAAACGGGCGAAATCTGCGGCCGCCCAAGATCGGTAGGCTGGAGCACCCCCTTGCCTGGCACATTCTTAAAACCTTGTCGTCCAGAAATTTCAAAAAACTACCCGGGTCTGGACTGCCTGCGAAAAGGCCAGGTCGAATTGCACTTCCCCCTTTTCGCACCCGCTTCGTCCCGCCGGGCTGCTTTGCACACACTCGCCCCCCCGCCCCCGTCTCTTTGTTGACGTCAACACGCGGGAATTCCACCCCCACACTCCAGCGATGTGGGGCAGCGCAATGCATTACGCATACGAATGACACAGGCCTGACAACAGGGGTGCGGACCTCGGGGGTTGACCACCGAAAAGTGGGGGCAGGTGAAAGAGCTCTGCACCACCCTTTGCCATTTTGAAAAAAAGCCACCAAAAGGTGGGCGGACGATGCCCTTGTCAGCAGAGCATTGGGGTGATCTTTTTTCGGAACACTTTGGACACCGAAACATCGGGCCCCCGCCACGACGGAAGGGGAGACGGACACAGAGCAGACACGGAGCCTTTTATCCCGTCAAATCCAAAAGGGTCCCCATTTTTCTAAATTTTTGGGTTCTTCATTAGGCAGGGGTTCAGGTCCGAGCTAGTGCAAGGGGGCACCTCCTCTAGGTGCATCATCGAGGCAAGTCAGGGCTGTGTTAAAGCTGTCCGGGAGACAGCGAGGAGGAGGAGGAGGAGGAGGGTTTCCTAACACCGACTCCCGCCTTGGGAAAAGGTTTGGGGTGAATTTGAGGCAGATAGGAAGATATTTGCTAGGCCCCCAACCCAGAGGCTTGGAAATCAAGGCTCCATCTCTCACATGAGTCTTGGATGCTCCATTCCTCCAACATGACCCGATAAGGCCACAAAATAACAACAGTTACGGTGGCCACCCTCCTGGACCCCGTACAAAACAAAACCAGCACTTTTCCTCCACCCACCCAAATGAGATAAAATGCAAGAAAAGGAGACCTTGTGATCATCAACTGGAGACATCTGTTTCGTCTGCTTCATGTTTTTCAAATACACGGTGGAACAAGCCACGACGTGACAGCATAGAGTGCCAATACCGTACGCAGCAGCGGCAGCAGCAGGCAAGTGGCAGAAGCCTAATGGGTGCCTCTGGGAAACTTTATTTACCACCTCACCAACGCAGCAAGCAGCCACAGAACAACACCCCAGAGACCACTTTAAAATCAGGGGGCACGACATCTGCGTCTCAACACCCATGTTTTTGTATGTTTTTTCCGGGCCCAATAAACTTCTGGATTCCAAAATGGACGAATGGCCCAGCTGGCCGCCACGCCCTAAGGTGTTGTCCTGCCCACACCCGCGTCATATCTGAGCGGACCTTCAGCCCGCCGGGGAGTCAATTTCAGACAAACGCATCCGGCTTTTCCCCAGAAATGTGGGTCTTTTTTCTTTCATCAAGAGAATCAGGCATGGATCTCGATGATGTTTGGGGCCCCAATTGCCGAGATCACCCTTAGTTGTGGCTACTTTACATTCCTCTCCAAACATAAAAGGTCCCTTGAAAAAAATTTTTAAAAATTATCATTTTTTACGCAATTTTTATTCTCAAAATTTCCCCCGTTTATTTTCGGTTTTTGCTGTGAGGGGACTAAAAACACCAAGGTTTATGACAAAACCCTATTTCCCCATTACTCACTTCATCTTCAAAATTTTTTACATTGTCAAAGGTTTTTGGGGGGCATGTTGCCTCACAATTTTTAACAGTGGCTGAGAAGTCATATTTAAATTTTATGGGGGCTGTTCGTGGGGATACAGCAATAACATGTCCCTTTGGGGAAAAAATGTTTGGGTTCAAGTGCATTTTTCCCTTCACAATTTTTTTAAAAATGGCGAAAGTCAATTTATAATTTTTGGGGCATTTTTGCTGTAGATACACAATAAACCCCTGGCCTTTGGAAAAGAAATTGGGGTTCTAAGTGGGATTTCCCTTCACAATTTTTAACAGTGGGTGAGAACATTTTTTAATTTTTTGGGCATGCTGCTTTGAAAATGCAGCAAAACTCAGTCCTTCAAAAAATGTTGTTTCTAATGACTTTGTTTTTTACAATTGTTCAAAGTGGCCCGGGTCAGTTTGAATTTTTTGGGGGGAATTTGCTGTGACATGCCTATACAAAAGCCATTCTAAAAAATGTTGTTTCTAAAAGACTTTGTTCTTTTTCAATTGTTCAAAAGTGGCCAAGGGGCATGCTTGAAAATTTTTTGGAGCATTTTGCTGTACATGCACTATACTACAGGTCCTATTTTAAAAAAAGTTTTTTTTAAACAGACATTTGTTTTCAAATGGCAAGGTGGCCAAGGGGTGGGCTTTAAAACAGGGAAAAGGGAGGACCGTTAATGGGCACATATTTCAAAATGACTTTTTTGCAAATTTAAAAAGCTACAAACCCTTTATTGAGAAACCCATTTAATACAATTAAAAAAGAGAAACAAAGACGTGGGGATTCCATCCGATTTTTTAAAAAAGGTTTTTCTAGAATTAAAGAACAAAAAACTTGCAAGTACAAAATAGCGTTAAAAAATTCCTTTGTATTTTACAAGGGGGGGACAGGGAAAAATTTACCAGATGAGGGTTTTTCAGAGGACATGGAATGGACCGGGCAGAGAACAAAAACGAGACCTTTCCCCCAGCACGTTGGGGTAAAATGAGAAAAAGAATGCCAAGAAAAGGCACCTGGGGTGTAAAGGAGCGTTAACCACCAGTTTTCCAAGTGAAGCTCAATTGGCCACACCTACGGGGGGGCAAGCGCTACCAGGTATTTACTGGACGAGGAAGGCGGATTCCACACTTCCGCTTCCGCACTCTCTTTAGCACACCTTTTTGTGCTGCGTCATCAGGGCATTTTAACCGCTGTTTAAAAGAAAAAAAGGACCCAGCCTGGGCCCACCGCACCCACTGTAACCCGGCCTTGGTCTCTGGGGCCCCGGACAGGTTTGCAATGTCCATGAAAATAAAATGGGGGTTAAAACCCTTTTTCGGACTTTTTTTAACTGGGGTTAGCAGGTTTGGGGCTCTGCGGGCCCCAGGGCAGGGGTAGCAAAGTCCATGAAACAAAAAGGTGGTTGAAAGACTCTTTTTTTCCGGGATTTTTAAAGGGGGTCAGCAGGTTTGGGGGTCTCTGGGGGCCAGGACAGGAAAGCAAGTCCAGTGAAACTAAAATGGTGGGTTTAAAGAATCCCTTTTTTCCGGCACTTTTTTTAAAGTGGGGGGGATGCAGGTTTTTGGGGCTCGCTGGGCCCAGACTAAAGTCAAAGTCCAGTAAATTAAAATGGTGGTTGAAAGACTCCTTTTTCCCGGACTTTTTAAAAGTGGGGGCAGCAGGGTTTGGGCTCATGCTTGGGCCCCGGACGGTAAGTCAATGCCCGTGAAAATAAAAAAGGTGGTTGAAAAAACTCCTTTTTCCGGCACCCTTTTTAAATCTGGGGTTATCAGGTATGGGGGTCATGCTGTTGCCCAGGGCGGTATAGTCAAGTCCGTGAAACAAAAGGGGGTTTTAAAAAACTCCCTTTTTTCCGGGACTTTTTAAATGTTGGGGGTCAAAAGCAGGTTGGGGGTCATGCTGTGACCCAGGACAGGTATACAATGTCCAGTGAAACTAAAAGGGGTTGAAAGACTCCTTTTTCCGGCCTTTTTAAATGGGGGGTCATGCAGGTTTTGGGCCCACTTGGCCCAGGACAGGTAAGTCAATGCCCCGGAAACTAAAATGGTGGTTGAAAGACTCCTTTTTCTGGCACTTTTTAAAAACTGGGGGGTCATGCAGGTTTGGGGGACATGCGTGGCCCAGGACAGGGGAACAATGTCCATGAAACTAAAATGGTGGTTTTAAAACTCCTTTTCTGGCACTTTTAAACTGGGTCATCGGTTTGAGGCCGCTGTGCCCCCGGCGGTAAGCAATGCCAGTGAAACAAAAAGGTGGTTGAAAGACTCCTTTTTCCGGCACTTTTAAAACTGGGGTCATGCAGGTTTGGGGGTCATGCGGGGCCCAGGGCAGGGGTAGCAATGCCAGTGAAACTAAAAGGGGTTGAAAAACTCCTTTTTCCGGCACTTTTAAATCGGGGGGCATGCAGGTTTGGGGCCATGCTGCGTTTTCCCGGGCAGGGAAATCAATGTCCATTCAAGTAAGATGAGTCAAATCATACAAGACAGGGATGTGAATGGTTGGTTTTTTTTTCTGGGTTTATAAGTGGTTGCCTAAGATGTAGCACTATCCAATTTATGATGTGGGGTGTTAATTTCCCCTTCTCCAGCCCTTTTTTGGTGTAAGAATGAAGGTGTTGTTGCTCTCCCCTAACTTTAATGGTCAACGCTCATAAACACTGCCCTATCGAAAACCTTGGAGGTGGCCACTATCGAATTCGCCCATGTCGATAGCCAACGTAATCCGCTCAACATAGTAGGAATAAACCAATATGAAGTTATCAAAAATGACAACGCATAAGTCTACCCTTTCGGAGAATTTCCTCCCTTTAGGGAATAATGGTGGATTCGGCAATAACATCCCTTGCTCTAGCAGGGCCTGACCTGTGGCCCCACAAAATTTTAGAAAGTACTTCGGGGGCTGCCCCGAACCGGTTGGAGTTGGTCAACGGGTTATCATTCGCCCTACAAACTTTCCCCGGGAGCCCCCCACCCTAAAATTGTTGCGCCTATTTCGGTTTTTTTAGATCACAATAGGGGAAACTGGTTTTGGCACTACCTTGAACCCGCAATGAAGTTTGAAGAAACGCAACCCAAACATACGTCCTGCGATTTTTCTAAAAGGCTGGTATTTTTCCCGTAGATCCTACTGCAGACGCACGGCTAAATCCTGCAACCATGCCGCGGAGATCCTGCCCCCGATGCCTGAGGTCAGTTTTGGATGGTAGAAGTGATGAGCAGAGCTCGGAGCTCCGGTGCGAAGCCAAGGCGTTTAGAGCATCGTCAGGTGCGCGGAAGGCTAAAGTTTGGGCAGCAGTTTTCTGCGGCAGCAGTTCTGGGGCTTGCAAACGCGCTTTATAGCATGGTGGAGAAGGAGTGGGGCTGTCTCCCCAGGTGGGAGCCCCAGGGTGTGATACCCAGTCGACATCTTGAGAAAGTATGCGTCGGCCATTCGCTGGAAAGAAGTTGGAGTCTGTCTTGGCCCCGCGTGGGGCGATCTCACTGTGGGGCCTTTCCTCTTCTGAGAGAACCCACGATATCGCAGAGGGAGCGGGATGGGTGGAGTGGCCCGAAAGCTCAGCCAGGGCCATGCATCCGCCCGTTGTATTGGAGGGTGCCCGCCGTACTGGACTCCCCAGAGCATTGGTCAGTTGTGGGTCCATGGACGAGAAGAGGTGCCCTGAAGGTGACATCGGGCGGGTGAGGGTTGAGCTTGCCGCCGTGCGTTGTAGGGCTTGTGGGGTCATAGAGGCACACTGCCCTTCTCCTCCAGTTACAAGTGGGGATGAATCCTGCATTCCTGGAGAAGCACAAGGAGAGGTTTGAGCGCAGCCTGCATACGTAGAGTCCACCTGGAAAGGTCAGGATATAAACCGATATGAGCATTATCAAAAATGACAGACTGCATGAGTCGTGCCTTACGGAGAATTTCCTCCTTGAGGAAATAATGGTGGATTCGGCATATAACATCACTTGCTATAGCAGGGTCCTGACTCTGTGGCCCCGATCAAATTTTATGAAAGTATCTTCGGGTCTGCCTAGAATTCGGTTGAAGAGTTTGGTCAACGTGGTTATCAGTTCGCCCGTACAAACTTCCTCCGGGAGCCCCCTCACCCTAACATTGTTGCGCCTATTACGGTTTTCTAGATCATCGAATAGGGCCACAAGCTGGTTTTGGCACTACTCTTGAACAGCAAGTGAAGTTTGAAGATCAGCAACAGCACGACTAGTAGCGTCCTGCGATTTCTCTAAGGTCTGGTATTTGTCCCGTAGATCTGCTACTGCAGACTGCACTGGCTGAAGATCCTGCAACCATGCCTGTCGGAGATCCTGCCCCAGATGCCTGAGGTCAGATTTGGATGGTAGAAGTGAGAGCAGAGCTCGGAGCTCCGGGTGCGAAGCCAGGGTGTTTAGAGCATCAACAGGCGGCGGCAAGGCCGAAGTTTTGGCAGCAGTTTTCTGTGGCAGCAGTTCTGGAGCTTGCAAATGCACATTATAGCACGGTGGAGAAGGAGTGGGGCTGTCTCCCCAGGTGGGAGTCCCAGGATGTGATACCCAGTTGACATCTTGAGAAAGTATGCGTCGGCCATTCGCAGGACAGAAGTTGGAGTCTGTCTTTGCCCCGTGTGGGGTGACCTCACTGTGGGGCCTTTTATCTCCTGAGGGGACCCACGATATCGCAGAGGGAGTGGGATGGGTGGAGTGGCCCGAAAGCTCAGCCAGGGCCATGTGACCGCCCGTTGTATTGGAGGGTGCCCGCCGTACAGTACTCCCTAGAGCACTGGTCAGTTGTGGGCCCATGGACGAGGAGGGGTGTTCCGAATGTAACATCGGGCGGGTGAGGGTTGAGCTTGCCGCCGTGCGTTGTAGGGCTTGTGGGGTCATAGAGGCACACTGCCCTTCTACTCCATTTGCAAGTGGGGATGAAGCCATCTGCAGGGCGTCCGAGGCAGAGTCCCTAGCGGCCTGAGCCCATTGCGCTTCCTCGATACATGGGGGTTCTAGTGATGCAGACCCGTCATCTGGCTGGGGTCTCGGCGGGAAGCTTTCCGCTGCCCAATTAGTGGAGCAGTCAAGTCAAGTAGCCAATTCCACCCCTCCATCCCACATATTCATCTCATCTCCCCTACATACAGTCTGGGATGCTGGAGATGGGCGCCAGAGGCAATCATGGGCCACAACGGCTGGCCGAAGAGAGTGTACAGGGCTCCCCGACAATCCCACTGAAGACAGGCCTTCTGGTAACTTAGATGCCTGTGATGGCGGACGCTCCTCTATGCGGTCTTCCAAGATGGCGCCCTGCGCGCTTAGAATGTCGGCCGGGTTGCAGGTGCTTCCCCGCTGCTGCACATGTCCGGGGTTCAGACTCCGGAGACAGGGAGTGGCATTGAGGGTCATTCAGGTCCAGAGTCGGGACCCTTAGAACCACCTCAGCACCCGATGGTCGCTCCACGGGTGGGGAACGCTTCCTCCTGGAGTCTCCACTGCTGTCACCTGCACGTCTCGCCATCTCCAGAACGACGATCTTGTCCCATTCTGGACCAAGCCGTAGGGTCTGGCAGCTGAGCTGTGTTACCGCCGCCGGTCTGGGTGTCCATGCTGCCGACGTCACCCTGAAGATGGGCGGAGGTAGGGAAAGATGGCGCTGGCGCGCGGGAAGGCCCGGGAAAATCCAGTCCAGTCTCGTCCAGTCCCTGCAGTGGTGTGAAATAGTTCGATATCGGGATGCCACCGGGTGCATGGGTTCTAGGCACCAGAGCTGCCTTTTTCTGTCGCTTTTGGCCCATATTGAAGTCGTTCTCTTTTGCCTTCCTGCCGGGAGCTCTGACAACCTGCGTCCTTCTTCTTCACATGGCAAGCCATGCCCCCCACACCATAACTTTTTTCATTTTTTTCATCTGCATGTTTGTATGAGGGCTTGTTTCTTCCAGCACAAGATGTACTTTTTAATGGTTGCCATTCACTGTACTAAATAATGGATAATGTACTGGGTGTCACAATTCATGCCAAAGTCCCTGTTCCAGACCGCGGACGCACTCATGTCGGTGTTACCACCCCGGCCCCTGTTGGCATCTACTTACCTCTCCAGGCACCTGCTCTGCTCACATCAGCTGCTTGGGCTGCAGCACGTGCCAACTCTTGATGATTTAAAGTATAATCCTGTGTTCCTGTTTTTTGCCTCGTACCTACTTTCTGTATTCATGGTTCTGACCCCTGCTATAGGATTTCTAACTACCCTTGCCTGTTGCCTGCTATGACCTTCTTGGCTGTGACCCAACTATGCCTCAGTTTACTCCCTTGGTAACAGGTTTGGGCACTTTGGCTGTCACTGCAAGTGGCCAGGTCAAGGGTAATGACCTTGGAGTTCCTCGCAGCCAAGTTCACCCCACCTTGTGGCAGGCTCTGGTGAATACCGGGGGCTCCTTAGATTTAGTTCCCTGGCGTGGTTAGTGTCATCACTCGCGCTGACCCAGCAGTTTCACACCCTGAATCCTACCACTGTGCCTCTGCTAGACATTCAGCAAATCATATGGTGACATATAGGCCCACCTAAGTACCCACCAAGAACAGCTCTACGAGAACCTGCAGACTATTGCCACATGGTCCCCAGAAGGCAGAAGCTGCACCAACACCTCCACCTGCCAGTCCAGGTCTAAACCTGCTGCTGCCGTCTCATTAACAGGGTGACCCCAAGACATACCACGGGTATCTCAGTCAGTGCACCATTCATTTTGAACTCTGACCCATAATTTTTGTATGCTCATTGTAATTTTTGATCGAGTCAAGGTGGCCTTCATTATTAACCTGCTCTCCAGTTAAGCCTTGGTCGTGGCCGCATACCTTTGCAAGCGAGGATATTCATCAACAGCTAATCTGCAAGAATATTTAAACTGTTTCCACAAAGTTTTTGAAGAACCCAGCCATAATTTCCTGCTGAAGCATCCCTGCTATGTTACGCTAAGGTGATTCCAAGGTGGGCCAATACACCATTCAGTTCCACAATCTGGCCTCTGAGCTAACCTGGAATAATAAAGCTTTTGTAGCAGCCTTCTAGGAAGGTGTTGCTGGGCAAATTAACAACGAACTGGCTGGTCATGATCTCCCAACTACTCTGGACGACCTCATTGCTCTAGCAACCAGAACTGACATTCGTTTTTCTGAGCGAGAATTAAAGCTTCACCAGCATATTGAGTCCTTCCAGCCTCATACCCTTCCTCGCCTCACATTAGTCTTCAACAGCCACCATCAACGTGTCCTCAAGATGAACCTATGCAGGTTGAAAGAGTTCGCCTAACAGAAGAGGAACATACCTGCAGGCCTCATGGGGGAGATGAGCCTGGGTGAAGACACGTCCTCTCCACGTCTGTCCACACTGGTCATTCTCAGCACCACATCTGGCCTCAGCTTTAAAGTCCTGAACATTCTGGATTCTGGTTCTGTGAGAAACTTCATTCACTTGTCACAGGTTTCCAAGTTCCATCTGTTAGTTACTCATCTAGACAGGCCTCTGCTATTTTGCTCTATCTATGGAGCGAACTCGAAGGACTTTGTTCTGCACCATACTGAACCACTGATGCTACAGGTTGAGAAGTCCAAAAAGGAGAAGATATTCTACGTTCTCCCACGCTCCACTTCAGCAGTTCTCGTGGACCTCCTGTGGCTGCAGCTGCGTAATTGCGGCATTTTTGGAGGGGAGGGGGAAGGTTGTTTTTATGAGTTCACTGTTCACTATAGATGACATGTTATTTGTATTCTCAAGTTTGGTTTTCATTATGTTCGAATAGTTTTACAAAAATTTAAAAATTCCCTATTTTTTTACTTTATGCTGTAGCATCATTTTCTGTGACCAACAACATTTTTGTTTTTCCATACATGAACCTGAGAGATGTTTTTTGCGACCTGGAGTGTTTTTTTAGTGGTACCATTTTGGGATACATGCAACTTTTTGATCACTTTTTATTCCAAATTTTTAGGGACTTCAAATAACCAAAAAAATACAATTTTGCCGTTGAGATTTTTTTTTTTTTTTATGGTGTTCACCATATGGGATGCATCTTGACTTGACTTCTTTCATGTCCTCATCTGACTGCCTGCCAGCTTTCTTAAACTCTTGCAACAGAGACTACTCTGAGGGTAGCGACCTGGAACGAGGCAAAGTCTACATTCCTGTATAGAGCTTAAAGTGGTTGTATCATTTAAGTAAAGGGGTTTTGCCACAATGTAATGTTGACGTGGGATCCTCCAAAATGGGTATTTATTCACTTTTCTAAATATGTGATTACAAAAATTGCAGCCTGAGAGAGCTACAGGCTGCCTTACCTGCCCTTAGTTACTTCAAAGCTTCTATTAGATACGACCTGACAAGAGCTGCTGGCCGGCTTGCGCAGAGAAAGCTTCTTATCTGATAAGACTGAGCTGCAGAAGCTTTCAAGGCACCGGTTAGAAATATGTTGTTTTTTGTATGCAGAATCCACTAGTTGTAGTGTGATTATCTGAGTAGACTCCTGCTTTATCTGATGACAGAGAACATAAAGAAGCTTTCAAGCTGTTGTGGAGAAAGCTGTTGTCTTTTGTATATAGAATCCACTAGTTGTAGTTTGATTATTTGAGTGAGCATTTCACACGATCCTTTATGCAGCTCTCTGCTCTGGCTGGCTGTCTCTCTCTCAGCTCCGTGGCTTGTTTACATTTGCTTCTTAGCAGATAAGGCACGTCCTGGCAAAACCCCTTTAAATGGTCTTCAGAATAAGGGGACAGTGAAAACAAGTAACTTTGCAATTAGATGTCATTAGTAAAGCGGTCTAGTTATCCCAGTATTCATGATCTACTGATTCTGTTTACACTGATATCCAGTGCTGGTCGGATCCCTCCTCCTTGCATTTCACTAGTTGAGAGCTCATTTACATTCTGTTCATCCCCCGGTCGGCCATATTCACAGAGCTTGCATTCCTGCCTTTCACTCAAAGAAAGGGACCGGCACATTTTCACTCTGCACAGCTAGAAGAAACAGAATAACACTGCAGGGCTTCTATAATCAGGAAACAGCACGATTATGTGTCAATCCCTGCCTCTGCTGCATAGAAGGGAGATCTGTGCCGTTCATAGAAAGCTGGATTCAACAGTAACAAATCTCCAGCTGTGAGAGGAGAAGAGATCAGTGCTCAGTCTAGATTTGATGCAATCTGTGGTATGTTTACAGCTCTTACAAAATCAGACTGATAGGTAGAAACACAGTGACATTGTAACGGCTGGGTAGTGGATCCACTGGACCACCGCAAGCGGTGGCAACAACCGCGTCAGGGAGCGGAGTCTAAGTAGGTCCCGGTTTTCACTAGAGCGGGATGGACTTGCTGTGGCGGGATTCTACCAGGTCGCTACCCCTGAAGCGGTGGGGTGCGGTGGCAGCCGAGGTGAAGCGAGGAACAGACTCGTGAGACAAGAACCAGAGTCGTGGGCAGGCAGGAAGATCAGGGCAGGCGGCAGAGAATCGGAGTCGAGAAACGTAGCAAGAGGTCGGGTACACGGCAAGGCAAGAACACACTTAAGGGACGCTTTTTTCTAAGGCACGAGGCAACATAGATCCAGCAGGGAAGTACCGTGGGCCGAACTAATATATAGGGGCAGCGCCTGGCTATTAGCCAATTACCGACGCGCTGGCCCTTTAAATTTACAAGAACGAGCGGGCGCGCGCGCCTCGGCCGGCAGAGGACGTGAACAGAACAGGAACGTGGTGTGGTGAGTACACAGAGCGAGTGTGCCCACGGCCTTTCCCGCGGCCAGCGGCGCCACGCGTCCCTGGCAGGCACCCCGGGGAGAGGGAACAGGTGCGCCCGCAGCCCGCGGGCAAGAGCGCGGCGCAACTCGCTACAGACATGTGGACTCAGAGAGGGGGTAGAGGAGTCTCGGGAGCCAGCATGAACAGTGAAGAGGGGATGATGTTACCCAGCTGGGAGGGGAAGACACGCCCCTGCATTTCTAGAGTTGAGAAGCTGAGAGCAGTATGAATCAGCCAAACTAAAGAAGCGATACATACCCTTTAAAGCGCCTTTTAAGACACTCTTCTAGCCCAACCACAATAGTAAATGTGAGCCAGTGTTCCTCATAAAAACAACCTTGCAGTTCTATGTGCAGTTTCTTTTAGCTAAAACCAGAAATGGATACAGCAAATAGAAATACAAGTCCTTTCTTAATACTTCCCATTCCTTTTAAGTTCAACTTGATTGAAAACTGAAGCATTATTTTGAAAAAAAAAAACCCTGTATGTGAATCCCTCTTTAGTTTGTTCCAGAAAATGTATTGGAAATCCAAGTAGCTTAAGGGTAACAACTTAAAACGTTCAGAAAATGACACCAGTGCAGCATCACTGTCAAGTACATCAGATTCTGGGAAATGTGAGCATACTTATCCAGTTTTGCATTGAAATAATTATGAAATTTATTGATTTTTCCCTGGAATTACAATGACCTGATGTATGAGTTCCAGAATTGGTGTGTGTATGTGTGAAGACGTCTGGGATTTTATTTATATAATATATATATTTATATATATATTATATATTTATTATATATATAACCACATAATATTTATGTTTATCATTTTTGTCTAATTTTACTTTCATTTATTCTCACCCTTTAGAGCATAGTGTTCTTTTTTTTTTATCCCCCAGTTCCAGGAGTCATATGTTTTTGGGTATTTTTGTCAGCATATTTGTATGAGACTCTACTGTACCATATATTGTATCCATGAAACAAAATAAATGTTTTGTTTGTTTCTATGAAGTTTACCATATATAATCGACATTAACTTTATTCTGTCAGTCAGTACCCTAGGGATACCAAAAGAATATCCTTTTCAGCATGTTATTTCTTTTACGTGTTTTGCATCACCATTTTCTGAGACCAATACATTTTTTCGATTGATAATAGTGTAAGTTTAAGGCTATGTTCACACGGCTTATTTGCGGGCCGTAATTACGCCCCGCAATTACGCCATGTGGACGGGGGCGGGGCGGGAGCAGGGGGCCGGCAACTCGCCGGCCCATAGACTATCATTACTAGTGGCTCTAGTAATTTCAGAGACACTATACTAATCAAGAATGTAACGGCCTTAGATTACTTCCTGGATTCAGTCTCCACTTCTATCAGGTTGTCTATTCAAGAAATGGCCCTATCCAAAACAGGTCACAGAGGAATATGGCTGAAGTCATGGCAGGTTGTTTGGCTCAGAGCTGGATGAGCTAATGCAAGACTTGTCGAATAAAGTGGGCGTCTCTCCATCAAGCTGGCAGAGATCAGGGCAGAAACTCCTCTCAAAGAGGATTTTCCCATTCAAGATCGTCTCAACCAAATAAAGGTACCAGAGGGCAGAATCCTCAAAGGATTTCAATAAGGTAAGGTTCCAGACGGAAAGCATAACTCCCGCGCCAGAGGCCCTCCAGCTAGAATCCTATATCAGGGGTTTGGGGGGGTTTAAAAATCCGATCCCGGGGCTTGAGAACAAATAAAAAATATTACAGATTCAGCCTTTTACTTCCTTTTAACCGCTTGTCATGGTTCACGCCCGGGCCCACCTTTGGGAAAATCGCGTTTCTTGCCTGCCCTGTCTCTGCTGGGGCCCCTTGAAGGGGGCCCACCCTTGTTCTGCTATTTTTCACCTCTCCTTTGCCCCTCCCCTTTTGGGTCCTGTTTTGCTATGCACCTCCTTGGGCCACACCGGCAGCTTCCTACCCTTTATAGATCCTCTGTCCTATACCTTCCTCTTGACCTGTGACCTCCTCTCAAAGAGGATAGTTCCCATTCAAGACCGTCAACCAATAAAGGTACAAGGGCAAATCTCAAAGGATTTCCAATAAGGATAAGGTTTCCCAGACTGGACAGCTAACTCCCCGCTGCCAGAGGCCCTCCAGCTAGAATCCTTTCTGTAATCATGCCATTATACCTGTTCAGTAACCTGCTGTATCTTGCCGTGGCACCTGTTCAGTACCTGCTATGTCCTGATGTTGCACCTGTTCTGTATCCTGCTGGATTCCTGCTATACGTTTACATGTACGTTTATTCCTGCTGAAAACTGCTCTGCATACGTTACCCTGCTGTTTACCACTATTTCTGTGCCTGTAGATCCAGTCCTGCACCTCGGCTGTCACCGCAGGTAGCCATGTCAGGGGTAGCGACCTGGGAGTTCCCCGCCGCAAAGTCCGTCCTGCTTTGCGGCGGGCTCCGGTGAAGACCAGGGGCACCTTAGACTCCGCTCCCTAGCGTAGATCTTCATATACCATCTCGCCTGCAGTGATCACAGTGGATCCACACCTGGACACCAGTGATCGGCGCCTCAGCGCACATGCTGTTACTGCCGCATCGTGACACAGCTATTTAGTAACCCTGCACCTTCTGGAAGTAAAGTAGCTCATCCTAGAGTCGTCAGTACTCAAGTGGCTCTAAAAAAGGGTCTTACTAGATATTTCAACCCATCAGAAAGGGTCTGGCGTCTACTCTAGGGTCTTAATGATTTCCAAGCCTTCAGGGGACTGGACAGACCTCCGGTATTTAAACCGGTTTACTTCGAAGAAACACTTCAGGATGGCGACAAACGTTAGTAATGGCCTTATCAACAGTATGGATACATTCTTCCACATCCTTTTTGTGGGCTGAAGTGTACTTTTTATTGGCACTAGTTTGGAATACATGCTTTTTTTTAATCACTTTTATTCCAATTTTCAGAGGATGTGAAATGACCAAAAACACACAGTTTTGGTGTTCAGAATTTTTGTTCTTCTACAGTGTTCAACATATGGGATAAATTATGTTATATTTTAATCTATAATACTTTTACAGATGCTGCAATACTAAATATGTGTAACATTCATATTTTATTTTTTATGTGTAAAATAGAAAAAGGGGGGTGATTTGAACAATTTTTTTTTTTGTTTTTACACGGTAAAACATTTTTTTCTTAACTGTAATTGTGAGTCCCCCTAGGGTGCTTCACTACTAGGGGGCGAGATTGTCTATACAGGCTAATGCATTGTTTTGACAATGTATTAGGGTGTACAAAGATGGCGGTGTTACTGCTTCCTGTCTGGGGCAGAACACATGGCTTCAAGCTGCCATGTTAACAGGTTGCGACACAATGATTTCACCGCTGATGTCCCAATCGAAGTGAGAACACCCGCCAGCTATGTAGTGGTAAGGGAATAACCGCTTCAGGACTGACCTATTTCAGGCCTTAAAGCAACTTTTTGTTTTCCCTTAATAACAATCATATTAAATGCTGAATGTAAAGTTAAAATACCTGGCTTTTCTATTGCAGCTCCTCCTATTTCAAGTCCCCTCATCATTTAAAGAGGTTTTACCACAATAGAAAAAGATGGGTGAAAGTCACAAGTCACAACGCAGACTGAAGAGCTGGCCACGTTTGTGCAGTTACTCTCCATTCTGTTCTATGGGAGTTACGTTTACTGCGTAGCGATGTGTTCGGCTCTGCTCAGAACTCCCATAGAACAGAATGAAAAGCTGTGCACCACTGGCTCTTTAGTGTGTGTTGTGAATTATGTGGGTCCGTTCCCAAGATTGGTGCGGGTCAAACACAATCGAAGCAGCTAAGGAGAAGACAGAGGGAGGGAGTGCCCGCTGTCTGCATTGGCACTTTTATGATGCAATCGTGGATGTAGATGCTCTCCTTAGCAACCTGCAGGCCTAATAGAGGCTTCCGGGTTGCCTGTGACATCACTATGCCTGGCCGTGTCCTGAGGGCTCAGCAGGGCATAGTGATTGATAGTTATAATGCATAGCAGTACTGCTTTGCAATGTAACAGTAATCTAAAGATAACTGATTCAAGTTCCCTATAGGGACAAGTAAAAATAAAAGTAAAAATGTTCAAAGTAAAAAAAACATAAAAAATAAAAATTAAGTAAAACACAAACACAAAAAAATAAAAAAAAAATAAAAACAAGTATGTCGCCCTTTACAGACGCCAATCACCTCAAAAAAGATTTAAAAAATAAAGTACGCCTATTTGGTATCGCCACATGAGAAAAAGCTTAGTCTATAAATCTGTCACGCTATTTAACCTGCACGATGAAAGCCCTAAATAAAGCCCCCACCAAACATTCACAGATTGCAATTTCATCCTGTCCACACTGAAGCACATAAAATGGAATAAAAAGTGCCCAAAAAGTCATTTAAACACCAAAGTGGTACAAACGTCAGTTTATCCCACAAAAAAAGCCATACAACTCTGTACAGGCAGTCCCCAGGTTATGAACGGGATAGGGACTGTAGGTTTGTAAGGTTGAATTTGTATGTAAGTCGGAACAAGTACATTTATTAAATGTAACTCCAGCACAAAAGGTTTTTTTTTTTTCGTTTTGGATAGTACAGGGAAGGGTTTTTACATTTTTTTTACTGTCCGTTTCCCCGTTAAGAAGATTTCACCTCATTTTCACTTCTTGTGCTGCTGTGGCATGCTGGAACTTGTCATTCTACAGCTATCTGCTGTGGAACAAGGAACTACAAGTGCCAGGATTCCCCGTAAGGCTCTGTTTGTAACTAGGGGACAGATGTAAGTCGGAACGATGTAAGTCGGGGACTATCTGCATATGGAAAAATAAATCAGAAGATAAGCAAAAGCAGTAAAACATAAAAAGAAATACAAACTGGGTATCACTGTAATCGTATTGACCTGCTAAATATAAGTAGCATGCCATTTATACCGCACGGTGACTACTGTAAAAAATAAACACTACCAGGATTGTTATATTTTCTTCATTCCGCCTCCCAAAAACCTTGATAACAAGCGATCAATGCATCATATGAACCACATAATGATACCAATAAAAACGTCAATGCATCCTGCATAAAAAAACAAGTCCTTATAAAGCTCAATATATAGAAAAATAAAAAAAGTTATGGCTGTCAGACTATAACGACATAAAAATGCAATTGTTTACAAAAGCATTTCTATTGTGTAAAAGTAATAAAACATAAAAAAAAACTATATAAAATTGATATTGTTGTAATTCTACTGTCCACATAGTAAAGTTATCATGTCATTTATACCGCAAGGTGAATGCTGTAAAAATTTTTAAAAAAACAGTCACAAAATTGCTGTTTATTTCCATTTTCACAGTCCAATGCTAAAAAGCTGTGGAATACATGTAGACCTAAAATGCACAATATGTCCCTAGATCAGTTCCCTGAGGAGAGTTGCATCCAAAATGGGTTGACTTCTGTAAGGTTTCACCGATTCCAGGGGCTTTGAGACATGGCACCCACCAAAATCTGCCTTCCAAAAGCCAAATAGCGCTCCCTCCCTTGTACACCCTACCATGTGCCCAAACAGCAGCTTACACCCACATATAGTGTACTGCCGAACTTTGAAGAAATTCCACAATAAAATTTGGGGTGCTTTTTCTCCATGATTCCTCTTCAAAATAAAAAAAATGTTCAGCTAAAATTGCAGATCGATGGAAAAAAAATAATTTTATCATATTCACAGCCTAACGGTAAAAAAATGTGTTAAACACCTGTGGGGTTGATATACTCACTACACCCCTGGGTATATTCCTTAAGGGGTGTAGTTTCCAAAATTACATCTTTTTAGGGGTGTTCAATAAATTCTAGCACCTTAGGATGTCTGCAAACCTGTAAGGGTTTGTTCACACGGAGTTTTCAATTCTTTCAGAGACGGACCCGAGCAGCGCTTTTGAAAGGCGCAGCTGCGATCTGTCATGTGAACGCTACTGCGCTTTTCACATAGCGAGCAGGGAGAATCTCCCTACTAATTTTTTAGATCAGTCTCTGGGTCCGTCCTGTCGGTCCCAGAGACGGATCCGTAAAGGGCTTGTAACACGGAGTGAAAACTCCGTGTGAACAAGCCCTAATAGTGCCTAAAGAAAATGAGACCTCAAAATCCAGTAGGTGCCCCTCCTATTCTGAGGCTTGTGCTTGAATCAAATAGCGCTCTAGGGCCACATATGGGATATCTCTAAAAATGTCATAATTGGGAGTATCAATGTTAAGTTGCATTACCCTGGTCACATCTTCTTTGTTTCAGTGAATAACGAATAAAAATGTAAAAATCTGCAAAAAATCTGAAACTTTGAAATTTCACCTCCACTTTGCTTTCATTTCTGTAAAACACCTTATTTGATAATTAACTTCCGAAATGCTATTTTGAACACTTCAAATACTTTCAGAGGTGTAATTTCTTAGATGGAATCAGTTATGGAGCATAACTGGATCCTAAAAAGATCAATGTTGCTAACTTTCTTTAAAATGTGAAAAATTGCTATTAAATTTATAAGCCAATTTCCAAGCCTTCAGGGGACTGGAGGATGATAACAGCCCCCGGTATTAAAAGGGCCCTTACTCGAAGAAAACCCATCGGTGGAGATAAAAGAAAGATGGGCCACAACTGTAGGGAAATACTACTTCCACATCCTTTTTGTGGGTGAAGTGTACTTTTTATTGGTACTAGTTTAAAACATGCTTTTTTTAATCACTTTTTTTTCCCAATTTTTAGGGGGTTTAAAAACTGACCAAAAACAGCAGCAGAAATTCCCCAAAATTTAAAAAAATTTTTTCATTTTTTAAATCTTTTTAACGATTGAAAACAACAATAAAACCCTTTGAAACATAGGAAAAAGGTGCAATATTTTATCACGCAATAGCTTTCCCATATTTTCAGCAAAGCTTAGCTTTGGGGGAAGGGGAGAGCAAAGCTGCCCCAACCCCCCCGTGGGATTTTTTTTGAAGACTGAGTTCTTTTTCAAGCATGAACATGTCCTTATCACAGACTTACATTATAAAAACACTTAATTTTCTAATTTTTCTTTTTAACCCTTTTGGGACTAAAGCACTAAATTTTTTTCCCAAAAAAATTCTCTTTTGATCGTTTTTTCGCTGAACTTCATTTGATGGAATTTTTAACCCTTTCTAAAGCACCTTTATTTTCTTTTACTTTATGCTGAGCTTCAAAAAAAGTCGGCTCTGTTTTTTCCCTCAAATTTGAGGATAAGCAATGAAAGGGAGTCTCACCGAGAGTTCTGTTTTACAGACCAGAACAAAAGTAACATTCTAAAGCAAGCTGAAAGAGCAGGCTTAGGATGGGAAAAAAACAGGGAGGGAACACCTGCAGATTACCTGAAGGAGCAATTAAGAAAGAAGCATACTAATTTAACCCTGCATGCATCAACCATTACAGAAAATGTTAAAGTATCTCGGATATCGAGGGGACTAAGCAGGGCCGGACTGGGAATAAAAATCAGCCCGGGAAAACTAAGCCCCCGCGCCCACATACAATATCCACTTAAAAAATTCCCCTTTTTCGCAGCTCGCCGCTTTCTAAAATAAACAACCAAAAAGCTCTTTCACACGCAGCGTTTTTTAGGGTTTTTTGGGTGCAAAAAAGGCAGAGCAGTTAATCGTACATTTCTCCCAAAAAAAAATCACCAAAACGTCCTTGGAGGCCCCCTACACACAAGCAAGAAAAAAACAGGGGTGCAGAAAAACCCCCTCATCACAGAGTCAGGGGTGCACTTACTTTACAATCAGGGCAAGCCCCCCACGACACTACATAAGCCCCAACAAAACCCTAAAACCCAATCACATCACCCAGTATCAGGTCCCACACATGAATACAGCACGACTCAACACAGAATAAACTTACCGTGACAAAGGGGACCCCAAGGAGACGTATCTCTGATGGGAGTTGTTCTCTTCCCCTTTTTCTTCCCCTTCTGGCCCAAACCCCATGACGTTTTCCCCTGATGAGTCGTTCCCTCCTTTTTTTTTCTCTGTCCGGTACAGCTTCAATGCTTCTAGTGGCCACACCCCCTCTCTGTAGAATTTACCACAAATACATCTTAGACTCCTCTTTTTTCCAGCATTTTCCCTAAAATTCCCCAAACAGCTATGTTAGCCCCAAAAAAATAGAAATTAAAAATGTCGATAAGTGGCATTAAAATAGGTAGACCCCCCTTAGGTATAAAAGGGGATTCCTCATTAAAGGTAGGTAGACAGGGGGCCCACCCCTTAATTTCCCCAGAATAGCCAGGTTTTCTAGGGCTCCCCCATTAAAAAGCCAGGTAGCTTGGCTGCCCCCATAACTGCCCGGACTAGGGCGCCCCCAGAACAGCCCGGTAGCTAGGGCTGCCCCAGTAACTAGCCATGTAGCTGGGCTGCCCCCCGTAATCAGCCGGGAGCTAGGGGGGCCCCCCCCCCCCTAATCAGCCAGGGACCAGGGGTGCCCCATAACTACCAGGGGAGGCCCGTAATCGGTCAGGTAGGCCCGTAATGGGTCAGGGGGAGGTAGCCCGGGGGGGCATATACTGTTCGGGGGAGGTAGCCCGGCGGCATATAGCTGGCAGGGCAGGTAGCCAGGGGTGCTTTTTACTGGTCAGGGGGAGGTAGCCGGGGGGGCATGCAGCTTTAGGGAGGTACCAAATGCTGGGATTCAGCTGGTCAGCGCAGGTAGCCAGGCAGCATGCAGCTGGTCGGGCAGGAGCCAGGGGTGGCATATAGTGGTCGGGGAGGTAGCCAGGGCTGGCATCAGCTGGGCGGGGGAGGGGCCAGGGCTGGCATATAGCTGGCAGGCAGGTAGCCAGGGCTGGCATAAGCTGGTCAGGGCAGGGAGCCCCGGGGTGGATATAGCTGGTCGGGCAGGTACCAGGGCTGGCATGCAGTGGTCAGGGGAGGGGCGGGCTGGCATTTAAATGGTCAGGGCAGGTAGCCAGGGTGGCTTTCTGCTGGGCAGGGGAGGTAGCCAGGGCTGGCATCAGTGGCAGGGAGGTGCCAGGGCTCATGCAGCTGGTCAGGGGAGAGCCCAAACTTGGCATGCGCTGGTCAGGGCAGGTAGCCAGGGTGGCATGATGTTAGGGCAGGTGCCAGGGCATTTTTTTTAAAAAAAAGTAAAAACATACTTACCCGTGTCTCTGCTTCCCTTTGTCTTTTCCCCGGGGGGCCGCCGGCAGCAAATCAGGGCCGCGGAGCGGGCGCGCGAGACATCATTACATCGGGCCTGCCCCGCGGGATCCCGGAAGCTGACAGACGGGATCAGTAGATCCCAGATGTCCAGCCTCGGTGCTTTGCTGCCCGCGGTGCAGGCGGCGGGCCCTGTGGGGGTGGCTGGGGGCGGTGACCCGGGGCCCGGAGCCCTGTGGCGAGGGGGCCTATCCGCCCCCTGCCACCGGGGTCCGGTCGCAAAACGATCATTGCGGCCCCTGTAGCGCCCACAGACCGGCGCCCGGGGTCGGGGGCCCCCGGGGGGACCCGGTCCCCTTGGCGGGCGATCCGACCGGGGCCCCGCGGCCCGGACCCCAGCGGCCCCCCGGCAAATGCCCGGTTTGCCCTATGGCCCGTCTGGGGCCCGGGGGCAAGGATCCCCTTGAACCAATTTATTGCAAGATGATCTGAAATATTGTGAACAATGACAAGCTATCGGCAACAGATACTCTATGGATCTTATGTACTTAACATTGCAGCACCTACAAATGGCAATTGACCAAACTAAGATGGAAATATTGCAAGTTGAAAAAAATTCTAAAAAAAGTGTAATCATTGAACAATATAATCAAATACAAGAAGATCTGAATAAAAACATGGACACTTTACGCCAGCAGTTGTTACAAAATAAAATAAAAAAATTTGAGAGGGACACAAAGGACTATATGCTAAACCTTGTATATACGTGGGCAGAGGAGAGATCACAGCATCTTTTCAAACAAAGAGGAATAAAGAAAAACAACAACGTTACCAGCTCAGAAGATAATTTATCGGATGATAGTGAGGGAATACAATCTAAGGCCAAATCAAGTGTATTTAAGAGTAAAAATAAAAATAAAAGCAAAGATTTTTTAGAAATGGACAAAACTTCAGAGGAAACAGATCCTGGCGAGAGCAGTGATGCAGCTGCCAGTCACATAGGACGACAACAACGATCCATCGATTCAAAAACGGGGAAAGGGAAAAAAAATTTAGAAAACCTGGGAATTAACATCTCGTCCAAGGAATTAACAGTGGCACAAAATTTCGTTATCGATAAAGGCCTGAACTTTGTTCCAGTTTTTGAACAAAAGTTTTTCGATTTTACAGTAGATTTTTACCACTTGTGTCGGAACATGCGAGTTAAAATGTTTTGGCAGCAAAAAAACAAAGATATATGCTCCTTGTCTAATAAATTACGTTACTAATAAGTTGGTTAGAAAAAGTAAATTTGATCCAAATATTATATATACAGCGTTAAATGTATTTGAGCAATCTGTATTCACAGAAGTTAAGACATTATGGAACAAAGAACGTAGGTTTATAAAATCTAACATTAGCAAGGAAGAGTTAACTGCAGTTCAAGAGTTAAAACAGACCCTGAGATTATTATTAAAAAGGAAGACAAAGGGGGAGCTACAGTTATTATGAGTAAAACACAATATTTGGAAGAAGCTGCTAGACAGTTAAACGATCCTACTGTATATTGTGAATTAAATAGTGATCCTACAGTGGAGTTCAATAAGATAATTGAATCAGTGGTGCAAGAGGCTTATATTGAAGGCATCATTTCTGAATATGAAAAGACCGCTTTGGTCAATCATACCCCGAGAGTTCCGGTGTTATATCTTGTCCCCAAAGTGCATAAATCTATTCAATCCCCCCCGGGCCGCCCTATCGTATCTGGGGTTAACTCCATATTTGAATTCATTGCCAAGTATGTAGATTCCTTTTTGCAAAAATTGGTGAAAAGGGATCCTCACAATCTTATGGATACAGGGCAATTTTTACGTAATATTTCCCACGTAAATTGTGCAGATGTCACCTTCCTCTGCACGTTGGATATTAAATCCTTATTCACCAACATACCGATAGATGATGGCATGTCAGCTGTGAGAGAAGCATTAAGTGAAGATCATACATAAAGTAACAAACAAATAGCTTTCATCATGACCCTTCTTCACATCATATTAAGAAAGAATTATTTTCGGTTTTTGGTCTCCTGTAGGACCTAGTTTTGCAAACTTATTCATGTCCTCACTGGAAAAGAAATTCATTGTCAATTCACAATTTGCACAATACTTGAAGCTCTATAATAGATATGTGGATGATGTATTCATCCTTTGGACGGGTACAGAATACGAATTAGAACAATTTATTGAATACATTAACAATGTCCATACTCTTATAGAGTTTTCTATCACTAAAGACAGACAAATGATTCATTATTTGGATCTAAATGTGATTAGACATAATGATAAATTGAAAACAACAGTTTTTTCAAAAGAGACAGATAAAAATAAAATACTTCATCGACAAAGTTACCATGCCCCGCAAGTATTTCAAGCAATCCCTAAAGGGGAATATACCCGCGCATGTCGCATCTGTTCGGATCACGATGCTTACGTTGAACAAATGCAACAAATAACTGAAAAGTTTGTAAAATGGAGGTGTGATAGAAATAATTTGAATAGGATAGGAGAAGTATTAATGAAAAATAGACAGGAATTATTAATTCCAAGAAAAAAAGATGAGAAAAAACAAGGTAGAATTGCTATGATTTCTACATATGACAAACATGCAACAACAATTAAAAAGGTGATTAACAAATATTGGGATTTGATGAAATATGATCCACAGTATGGCAGTTTGTTTAAAGAGAAACCATTATTTATCTATCGAAAGGGGCGTACGTTAGGACAGAATTTTATACGTTCTGACATGAAAAAAAACAAATCAAGTTAAACAAATGAAACAACATACTTAAAAAAGAGGTACATTTCCATTTTTGAATTGCCAGAATTGCAATAGTATCATTAGGAGAGTTGAAATCGACCATCCATCCCAAGGTTTTCCTATTAAAATACGAGAATACCACACATGTCTAAGTAGTGCTGTTATATATTTGTTGAAGTGCCCTTGTGGCAAACCCTATGTTGGCCAGACTAGTAGACAAGTTAGAATACGGCTTAATGAACACAGATCGGCCATTAGACTTTAAAAACACAAGAAAGAAAAGACAGGATACAATCAAGAAGTACGTAAAGATCTACAGAGCAGTGAGAAAAGTAAATGTGAGGAAAATACAGTAGCTCGACATTTTTTTGAAGCTCAGCATAATGTAACAGAACTTAAATGGTGCGTATTAGAAAGGGTTAAAATTCCATCAAATGTAAGTTCTAGCGAATATCTGATCAAAAGAGAAATTTTTTGGAAAATAAGTTTAGATGCTCTTAGTCCCAAAGGGTTGAATGAAAAATTAGAAATGAAAGTGTTTTTATAATGTATATGTCTGTGATAATGGAATGGTATATAAAGAGTATACTTGTCGTACTGCGCATGCTTGAAAAAGAAGCTCAGTCTTCGAAACGTCGCACGGGTGTGCGGGCAGCTCTTGCTCTCCAGCTATCCTCAATGCTAAGCTTTGCTGAAAATATGGACTCGCTATTGCGTGATAAGTATTGCATCTTTCTTCTATGTTTACAAGGCTTTATTGTCTGTTTTTAAATCATCTAATGATTAAAGAAATGAAAATGTCTTTAAGTTTGGTCATTGCTGCTGCATTATAGACATGTGAGGGAGGGAAGACTCAAACAGACCAAAAAAAAGAGGGTGCATACAATTTATGTTAAAAATCAGATCACGTGTGCGTTATAAACTGACCAAAAACACACAGTTTTGGTGTTTGGAATTTTTGTTCTTCTGCAGTGTTAAATGTATGGGATAAATTATTTTATATTTTAATAGATAAGACTTTTACAGATGCTGAAATACTAAATATGTGTAACATTCATATTTTATTATTTATGTGTAAAATAGCAAAAGAGGGGTGATTTGAACTTTTTATTTTTTTTGTTCTTACACTGTAAAACATTTTTTTCTTAACCCGTAAAAAGTTTAGTCCCACAAAGGGGGGGTTTACTACCCGGGTCAACCAAAGAGGTCAAAAACCATTTTATGTTTACAAGAGGCTTCAATTTGTGAGGGCATTGCTGGGGGCCCCCCATGTGATTTCCCCAAAGGGCTTACAAATTTTGAGGTCAATGCTGAAAGGGCAAACCCATTGGATGTCACAAGAGGCTTCATTGTAAGGTCAAAAAGAGGTCATCCATTGTGATGGGCACAAGAGGGTTTCGTTGTGAAGGGCACCGCTGATTCCCCCCCCTGTGATTTTCAAAAAAGAGCTTCAATTGGGAAATTTTACCGGGTGAAGGCATCCAATTTTGGGTGTCACAAGAGCCCACCCTTGTGGGTCACCCCTGATGGTCATCCATTGTGACGTCACAAGTGGCCCTTCCCCTTGTGAGGCCAAAAGCCTTTAGGTCAACCATTGTGAAAAACCAAAGGTTTTTATTGTGATTCCCCCCGCTTTGGGTCATCCAAATTTTGATTTCACAAGACTTTATTGTGAGGCACACTGAGGGCACCCAAAATTTTTAATCACAAGAGGGTTCAGTGTGAGGTCACCGCTTAGGGCATCCATTGTGATGTCACAAGAGGGTTCATTGTGGCCACGCTTGAGGTCATCCATTGGATGTCACAAGAGGGTTCATTGTGAGGTCACCCCCTGAGGGGCATCCATTGTGAAAGTCACAAGAGGCTTCATTGTGATAACCCCCCTGAGGGTTTTCCATTGTGAAAGTTTACAAGAGGTTTTCCCAAGGGCACCCCTGACGGGTTAAACCATTTTTGATTTCCCCAGAGGCCCTTTATTGTGAGGGCCACCGCTGAGGTCTTTCCCTTGTGATGTCCCAAGAAGGGTTCATTTTTGAGGTCACCGCTGGGGGTCTCCCTTTGATTCACAAGGCTTCATTGTGAGGTAACCCCGGGGGCATCCCTTGTGATGTCACAAAAGGCTTCATTTTTAGGAAAAACGTGGGGTCCCCTCCCTTGTGATATCAAAGAGGCTTTATTTTGAGGGCACGCTGGGTCATCCCCTTGTGATGTCACAAAAAGGCTTCATTTTGACTTCAAAGCCCGGGTCAATCCCTTTTGATGTCACAAGAAAACCTTGTGAGGTCACCGGAGGTCCCTCCCTTGTGATGTCCAAAAAGAAGCTTTATTTTGAGGCAACCGCTAGGTCATCCATTGTGATCCAAAAAGAGGGGAACATTGTGAGGTCACACTTTTGGGGGTCCTCCATTTTTTTATGTCACAAAAGAGGCTTCATTGTGACTTCACCCCCTGAGCTTTATCCATGGGTGGGGTGTTCACGAGGCTTTATTGTGACTTCCCGCCTTTAGGTCATTCATTTTGAAGTCACAAGAGGGGTTTATTGTGAGGTTTACCACTGGGGGCCTTTCCCTTGTGATGTCCCCAAGAAGGGTTTTTTATTGTGGGTTAAAACCGGGGGTTTGGGTCATCCAATTTTTGATTTTCACAAGGGCCTTTATTTTGAGGTCGCCTCTGAGGGCATCCCCTTGGGGAAGGGCACCAAAAAGGGTTTTTTTTGTAGTCACGGCTTGGGGGGCACCAGGGGGTTTCATAAGAGGCTTCATTGGGGGATCACCCCTGGGGGTCATCCATTGTGAGGTCAACCCCTGGGGGTTACCATTTTGGGGTGAAAAAAAAGGGCTTCATTGTGAGATCACCGCTGAGGTCTTTCCCTTGTGACGTCAAAGAGGCCCTTTATTGTGAGGTCACTGCTGAGGTCTTCCCTTGTGATGAAATAGAAACCCCTTCTCCCCTTTTTGAATATTTAAGTGAGGCAGGGCCCGCAAAAAAAAAAAGAAAACGCAGTTTTGGGCCCATTAAAGCGTACGTAAGAGAAAAAAAGTAGTAAATGCTCACCTATTCCCCGCTGTAAATACGGTTTCAGCTGTATTAACATTGTATTTAAAGGGTCCCCATTTCAAGGAAAAAGCGGCTCCCGGGCCTGTTTTCCCCCCCGTATGGGTCCCCGGGAACGCCGGGGGATAAATAGGGATTCCCGGAGCAAATAAGGGCCCTTTTCAGTCTATTTTTAAATTAATGGAAAATGGGGAAACCCTTTTCGGACTAGGGGCGCCCAAAATGAGACTAAGGGACATTGGCTTACATATAAAAAATAAAGGGTTTATTTGAAAAGCATAGAATTGGGATTTTGAACCTTTCCCCGGGCTAACCCGCTTCCCCCAGATATGCCTGGATGTTGTACTGTTCGGGGTTAATACCCCCATCACTTTCCCAAAACGGGGTGTAACACCTCCACTCACAAATTTTGGGGCCCCCATCTTGGGGTTTACCTTGGGGGTTTTTTTTGCTCCGGGATCCCCCGCTTTTGGGGAACGGTCTGGCCCCCCAAAAAAAAATTTTTGTTAACAGTCCACACTGACACCCCGGGCTTCTTTCAGCCCTTTTGGCCAGCTTTTTTTTTTCCCCTACAACCAGGGTTTTGGGTTTTTCGGGACAAAAAACAAATAAAAAATCTAGGGCCCTCTAGCCACTAACTGAAACAAACAAAGTCCCTCCCCTAACGCTTTGGGCAAGGGCCCATCGCCGGGAAACACCAAAAAACACAATTAAATCTTACGCCCCCTGCCTAAGGGTTTCTGGCTTTCCCCCTAAAACCAATTTGGGGAAGAGCCCTCTCTTCAGCCCAAATGCCTTGGGTCCACAAAATGCCCATGCAAACAACCACCCCCCCCCCCACCCCCCCTGGCAATTGGGGGGCCCCTTTTAACCTGGCTCTGAGACCATAAACAAAACCAGTCCCGGAAATGCGGGGGGCAGCCACCCAACCCAAAAAATAAGGGTATCCCAAAAAAAAACCACCCCATTTCATAGCCGCCTACACTATTTTAGTCCTACTTAAAGTTCAGTACTAAAATTTTTCTAAAAACAATAAAGGGGGACTTTTTTTCCCCCCGAGACCAGGTCCCTCAGTGGGCAACAAATGCCAGATATTTTTCTCTAGCGCACAAAACCCTTAAGTGGCAGAAACCTGCGACTATCCGGGGGAAGGGGGCCTGGGCCCCAAAATCCCCCCCCCCGGAAAAAGGGCCCAAGGGCTTTGTCACCCCTTTTACCCCCCCTCCCGGGCCAAAATTCCTACAAAAGGGGCACCCCTTTTTCTCCAAAATCCTTCCCGGGGGAACAAATTTTTCCCCACATAGCTCAGCTGGAAAAGGGTTCACCCCACGCACCATCCCACAATACACCGACAGGTCAAAAAGCCAACCTTTCCCCCCAAGGGGACCTCCCACCCTTTGCGGGACCCCCTCGCAAAAATAAAACAACCCAAAAATGCTCAAATAAAAATCAAACCCAAAACCCCATCCCAAAGTCAAAGGTTTTTTCCCATTCAGCAAAAGGGGGTCTCCCTTTGGGAACCGTGTTTTAAACCTTACTGCAATGGCCCCCTTCTTAATGGTTTCCCTTTTACAAAAAATTCCCCCCCGTTTCACCCCTCCTTTAAATGGGGTCTGTCCCAACAATAGATCTTTTTGCAGCAATGTTCGGGGATGTTTCCTGCAAAATCCCCTGTAGCCGTCCCTTTCGGGAAAAACACTCAAAACCCCTTCACGAGACTCCCCTTTTTCTTTCCCCACTTTCCCTTTCACATTTGGGGCACCCGTGGGGTTAAAATGGCAAAAACACATGTTTTAAAGAAATGTACAGCCAAAAATCTGGGGTGGCCCAATAGCACCCAAACCGCCGGTCCACCATAAACCCGCCGGGCCTACCAAACCTTTTTGTTATACTGCCCAAAATTGTCCTCCATAAATTTTTTGGGGAAAAAATTTTCAACCGTCCCCCAAAAAACAGTACCTCCTTACCATTCCGGGGGTTCAAATAAATCCCCCCCCTTCCCCTCACTGGCAACCCCGAGCAAAAACCCCCTTTTTTTCTGGGGCTAAAAGCCACTTTTCCTGTTTACTACCCCCTCACTGCCCCTCCCTTTTTGACTATTTCAGAAAAAAAAACTGGGAAACAAAAGCAGCCATTGGAGCCTGTTACCTCCGCTGCACTACAAGGGCCCCCCCATGACATATCCTTTAAGCCCTCCCGTGTCCCTAATCCCCCGATCACAGAAACCCCCTTTTCTGTAATACACGTCAGGGGGCACACAGAATATGCCTCACCCCGTTTTCTTTGCAAAATGTTTTTTTCCCTCACTCCCAGGGAAAACTCAACATTACACTTTAACCAAAAGAACCCCATACACGTCCCCTTTCCCCCCACTGAAATGGAGAAAACCCTTCACAAGGTTTTTTCCTAAATACAAAACCCCACACCCTATTTCCCCCCTCATTTTCACACAGCACAGCCCCCAATTTTCCAAAGGGGTTTTTCCCTTTTCCCCCCTTTCCAGGCAAAACAAACAATTGTAAAGCACCCCCTTTTCCCTCAGCCTTTAAACCCTCCATTTAAATTTCAGTCCCTTTCCACAAACTCCCTGGACTTCCCTTTTGACCTTTAAAAAGCGTATCCCGCAACCCCCTGTTTTTCCCAGCCCAAGTCCTCACAAGAAAAATGCTTTTTAAAACGATAGTTTCCCCCTACGGTGTCCCCCACCCAAAAGGAACAGTCTTACCCCCGGGGGCTTTTGGGGTATTTTGGGCATCTCCGGGTTCCCGTCCCATTTCCAACAGGGGGGGTTTGGGGGTTTCCCCCCAAACCGGAAACTCCATTGCTTCACCAAAACCTTTTTTGGGGGCCCCAAACCCCCTTTAGAGGGGCAGTCCCGGAAAACAACTCACTGGGGCCCCGTGGGCAAACCCCCAACTGGCTTTCCCCCTGCTTTGGGCAGTGGGGAGTGGAGGGTCCTGCTGATGAAGTTGGGGTTTCCCCCAGCAACAGCAGGACAAAAGGTTTCCCCCTGCAAATTTGGGCCCCTCTAGACGTGGGCCCCTTCTTGATGGCAACGCCTCCAGGGCACAGGACAATCCGCCCCAAAACATCAGGGTTTGGGTTTCCCAAACAAAAGGCTTTTTCCCCACTTCTTGCTTTTTGGGCCCCCTCCTTGCCACAAACATTCCCCCCATTAACCCCAGAAAAGGGCCAAAAAATTCCAAACTTCAGTTTGGGGAAGTCCCCTTGGGATCCTGCCCCGGGACAAATTACAGTTTCAAAAACCCCCGGGGGCAGGGCCCGGGTTTGAAAAGGGGGCCCGAAATCTTGCCCCTTTCTCAAGGGGGTAGCCTCTCGCTTAAGCCACCCCCTCAAATGCTTTTAAGGAAGAAACCCCCCATTTTTCCCCTGCATCAAAACTTCCAATTTTCCCTCGTAAAGCACCCTCCCGGGGCCCCCACATCATCTTCTGCAATTTCCCTTTAAAAACCCTTTGGTGACAAAAAAACCCCCTCCCCCCCCTCTCTCTCCGGGCCTTTAGCTGTGGCCCGAGCCTTTTTTTTTCCCCCAAACATGGTGGCCCTTAGCTGCTTTAAAATTTCCCGCATGGGGCCCTTCACTGGGCAAGGAGTTTCCTTTCCCCCCCAAACCCAAAAAAAAAAAAAATTTCCCCCAAACCAAAAGTCTTTTTTAGACAAAACACCGTCTTTTTTTTACTGGGGGGTTTTTTCCCCACTGTCCTCCCCCCGAGAAAAACTTCCCCGTGCACCGAGGCAAACCTTTCCCCCACAGGGAAAAGGGTGTAATACGGGTTTTGGGTTTCCCTTCAAAAGCACCTTTGCTTTTTCACCAAGCAAATTTCAGCAGTCCAAAAGACCCGGGAGGGAGTCCTAAAAAAAAACTGCAAATTTTTTCTGCAAACCCCTTTTGTGCACAGTTTTGTTAGTGCCCAATCCCTTTCCCCCTGGGATCCCCCACCCATGTAAACCCCCTTTCCCCTCACAATTTTTGGCAACCATCTTGGGTTTTTTCCCGGGGGTTTTTTTGCTCCGGGGTCGCCGCTTTTGGGGAATCGGTCCCGGCCCCACCAATATAGTCCCCCACTGAACCAAGGCTCTCTTTCAGGGGTTTAGGCCAGCTTTTTTTCCTCTACAAGCCCCGGTTTTTGGGTTTCAGGGACAAAACACAAATAAAACACTAGGCCGCTACCACTAAAATGAACATAACAAAGTCCCCCCTCTAACGCTGGGTCCCAAAGGCCCAAACGCCGAAGCACCAAAAAACACAAAACCTTTTCCCCCGCTGCCCTTTCCGGGGGTTCCCGGGGGGTTTTTTTTTCCCTAAGCCTTTTTTGGGGGGGGGAAAAAGCCCTTCTTCGCTCCAAAATCTGCCCCCACACGCCCCAAAGGGAAACAACCACGCCCCCCCAATTCCCCCTGGGATGGGAAAGGGCCTTTTAAACGGGCCCCCTAGAGAAAATTAAAAAAAACCCTTTTTCCTGGAATGCGGGGACAGCCACCCCCCCCAACCCTATGGCTGGGCCCCAAAAAACCACCCCCCCTTTTCAAGTCCCCCTAAACACTATTCCCCAAATCACAAAATTTTTAAGTGTCCAGTACTAAATCCTTTTCTAACCCCAAAATAAAGGGGACTTTTCCCCACTGGGGAAACCCGGTCCCTCATTTGGGGGCCTCTGCAATTAAAGTCTCTAGGGTGCAAACCTCTAGGGCAGAAAACCCCGCGACTTTTCCGGGGGTCCCCTCTGTCCCCAGGGGCTACAAAAAAGGGAAACCCTACACGGTTTTTATTGATAAAAAACAATGTATAAAATTAAGTAGAAAACAATAAAAATCACAGGCTAATAACCCCCAATTTAAAAATTTCAAATTTGTGTACTAATAATTTTAAAAAAGCAAATTTAAAAAAGGGTTTAAAAAAAACTAATAAAAAATAAAAAAAATGAAAATAAAAAATAATAAATAATGTTTTACATTAAAAAAAAAAATTTTAAAACCCAAATCCCTTAAAAATTTCAAAAACCCACCTAAAATATTTTTTCTTATGCTTTAAACTAAAAAGAAAAATAATAATTTTTCTAAAAAAATAAAAAATTTTTCAATGAAAACCTCTGTTTAAAAATTTGTGTTGAGCGAATTTTTATCGGCCCAAAATTTTAAATCGGCACAAATTTTTTATAAAGTTGATCGAAATTTTTTAAGGAAACATGGCATAATTTTTGTTTAAAAATCTTTTGCATCACTATTAATAACGCGCCATTTTTCCCGGGGCTTCCCGTCCCTTTTGGGGGGCCAGCAAAAACACTTTCAAATAGAGCACGGGGGAATGGGTGTGCGACGTCATGAAAAGGGATGTGTTTTGGTTTTTCGATTGGGTGGGAAAAAATCACATTTACCTTTGTTTTAAAAAGAACAGCCCTTCCCCATTCCAAAGATCAGTGTCCCGCACTCTCATAGCAAAAGGGCTGCCTCTTGGGCCCTTTTTCCAAAAAAAGCTCAGGCGAAATTATTTTATTTCCCTTTAAAAGAGAAAGCACTACTGTTAGCTGTTATCCTTACAAATTAGTTTAAAAACAAAATTTTGAAAGATTTTATGTAGTTGAGGTAGAGAAATTTTTAAAAGGACATCCCACCGCGTAAAGGGCACGGGGGGGGGCAAAGGGGGGGGGGCCTGCGGGCAACCAGACAAGGGTCAAAAAAGAATACCGGAATATAGTTCACCAAGAAATTGTGTAGAAAATGCACTGGGAATAGCTTAAATTTTTAACATTTTCTAAGAAATTTAATTTTTCCCGGAAAAATTGGGCAGCCTGAAAATTTTAAATTTGGATACACCCTCTTTTCTAGTTTAAATTCAAAGGCTCTTTGTTAGGGGAAAAACCCCCACTTTTATTATCAGTATACATTTCAGAAAGGTTTCTTTTTCCCAATTTTTCCCATTCCAAACTTTTTTGATAAAGCCACCTTCATTCAAAATTTGAATCCACAATTTTTGTTAAATCCCGCAAGGTTGAATAGGTGCCCAAAAAACCTTTTATTACCGAATTAAAAATTTCAGAAACGTGTTTTTTTCACTTTTCGCAAAAATTTCAGCCCTTTTGTTCATTTTAGGGGGATTTTTGCACTTTAAATTGTGAATCCCCGAATTTAGTAAATCACCACAGGTGAATTGAAAGGGGCCAAAGAATACCTTTTTTATCCCGTTTTAAAATGTCAAAACAAGGGTTTTTTTCAAAATTTTTGGGCATCAAGCTTTTTTTCATAAAGCTACTTTTTAGTTAAATTTTGAAAACAGCAATTTTATTTGTCACCACAGGGGGAAAATTTATAGGTGGCCCAAAAATAAACCCCTTTTTTAAATTTCCCGTAAACATTTCCTATAGTTTTTTTTTTTTCACCCTTTTTGGGCCAAAATCAAGCTTTTTTCCCAAAACTAAATTTGAAAATTAAAAAATTTTTAATACAGCAATTTTTGGGATTCACCACAGGGGAAATTGAAATGTGCCAAAAAATAACCCTTTTTTAAAATCCCGTATTAAAAATTTCAGACAGGTGTTTTTTTTACTTTTGGTCATCGGAAAATTTGGTTTATAGAGCTACCTTTTTAGTTAAAAATTTTAATACATCAAAATTTTGTTTGTCACCACCCGGTGGAATTTTAAAAGGGGCCAAACAAAACCCTTTTTTTATCCCGTAAAACATTTCAACAGGGTTTTTTTTTATTTTTGGTCCCGTCCCAACTTTTTTTCATGAGCTTTCCTTTTTTGTAGTTAAATTTGAAAAACAGCAATTTAGTAGTTTTACCCCCACATTGGGAAAAAAAATATTCCAAAAAAAAACCCCTTTTTTTCCCCGTATACTTTCAGATACCCTGTTTTTTTCAACTTTGGGGCAGGCCACTTTGTTTATAGAGCCACCCTTTCAGTTAAATTTGAAAACCAAACAATTTTTGGGTTTTTTATTTGAGGGAATTTTGGGGAATAAACTGTGATTTGCCCTTTTTAATAAAGACTTTCCCAAAACTCTTCCCTACCTTCTCAAATTTTTATATTTCTGAACATGGAGCGGGAAATTTTAGGGGGAAGCAGCAAAGAGGGGGTAGGGCATGGAGGTAGAGGGTACGAGAGAAGTGCTCCTTCCAGTGCTTCCGACAACACGCATGCCAGCGGATCGTCAGTTGCAGGCCGTCAGGCCTGTCATCGCTGGGTCAGGCCCTGTGAATCTCAGTAACGAACAGCGTCGCCAATCTTTTCCTTCAGTGGTTAATGCAACCTGCATCCAGCAGTCTTACCTAATCGTCCTCCCAGTCACGGCCACAAATGTCGTCATCGGCATCATCAGCATCCGTCCAACATGAAGCAGCCCAAATGTCAACTCGGGTTACCCACCACTGGGATAATCCATTTTCTGAAGACCTCTTTGATGAAAAAAATGCGGTTGGGGTCAGAAGGCATGTTAAAAAAATCAAAAAGGCCAAAGAGGATGAATTTTCCCCTGCTCTGGCGCCCCTTACTGATGCCATCAAGGAAAGGAGAAGGAAGCCGGGCAATCGGGAAAAATCCCGGGCGGTCCCGGGAACTCCTTGCAGTCCCTCTTGCTTGTAGCCCGCAGCTCCTGGAATGCAGAATGTCAGGATGACGAAGTCACCTGTGTTGATGAGAAGAAGGACGACATTGCGGGTCCAACGTGGTCTTTTCACAGAATTTGCTTGCGAGCGCTTCATCACTGGACGAGGAAGGGAAAACGATGGTGGGAGTGTCAGTACGGGTTCCGCCTCAAAAAGGGAGAGGGGGGTCGATAAAATCCGCTGATATGATTCTGCCAGCCACAGTCAGAGAAACCCCGCTCCTCGCTTATCCCGTCAAAAAGGTCCAGGACCTCTCAAGCCTGGGCCTTCTTTGAGCAAGCCTCTGATTCACCCGCGATGTCATAGCCGCCCCTTTGCCTAAATCATAAGTTTGAGGCAAGAACCTTAGGTGGTTAACCACCACCACATGTCTAGTCCCCATGCAGCGAAATGCATGAGTTGAAATGGAGGCAACACTTGGCCAAAAAAGGCCAGACCGACACCAGGCCTCCAACCACTGTCACACCCTCTGTCTCCGCCTCCT
>JAODAL010035705.1:0-42623 GCA_025379985.1 Phyllomedusa bahiana
TTATCCCCGTACGGTGGTCATTTTACCCAGCAGTGGGTCCCCAAAATCCCACAATATTTTCCATTATTTTTAGTAAAGGGGGGGCATTCGGGGGGTACTTTGGCTGTCTTTCCCCCTTGGGAAAAACCCTGAACTGTGGGTGCCCCCCGGAGGTCCTCTCCCACATTGATTTTTTTTTTTTTTTCTTCTCCTGTACCCGCTCTTTTACTGGGCGGGTATGGTGGCATTTAAGGCGCCCTTGAAATTAAGAGGGCTCGGTCCCCATAAATACATTTTCGGGGGTATAGAGAATTTGGGCGCTGAAAAAAGGTGATAAAGCGAATTTAAACAAGCGGTCATGGGTGGGGTCAAAAATGGGGCGGGTACAGGCATTACCCTTTTAAATCCCAAAAACTCTTTTGTATTTGTTAAAAGCGCATATGGGCATGGCTGGTGGTAAATGTTGCACTGTAGAAAATATCATACCCCAATACTCCCGGGGCCTCGGGCTTCTTCACTTTGCCATATGCGGGGAATAATTTTATCATCTTTTGAGCGCCCACAGGGGTTTCACCTGCAGAATGAGGACGTGGGTTTAGGGACAAAAAGCTGGGCATAGAGAGGGCCCTTGTGCCCCGTGACATCTACCAACCCTCCGAGAAAAATATGAAAAAAAAATAAAATGTCAGTGAGGCTGTAGTGTCAATACGCCCCCTGGGTGGCCACAAAAATGTCAGGGATTTGTGGCGGTAATCATCTGGGCGGGAGTTTATGGGGTTCCCCTCAACAATGGGGGTGTCTGTGGGAGGGACCCTCATCAGTGGAGGATTCGGACAAGGTGAACACAATAAACTCCTCTTCTGAATCACTGGCGGAATCCCTATCTGAGGCCAGGAAAGCCTCCGCCTCCTCCGCTGAGCAGCGTCTCTAGGAAAAAACGGGACATTTTTTTTTTGGGGCTTGAGAATTACGGGGGGGTAAGATGTATGTGCTTCACCGTGTATGTGTAAAAAAAAACTATGACGGGGGTGTATGTTGTGCTTATACATGTGTAAAAAATGTTCTGACAGCTTAGTGCTCAGACACATGTGGGACAATTAATTTTTTGTTGGACAAAAAAAAATGTAAAAAAATTAAGTACTGTAAGAAAAAAAATCAGAAAACGAATGTTAGCAAAAAAAAAAAAATATAATAAAGAAACAACGAAGCGTCTGCTAACCTTAATAGCAGTAAGCGCACCTGGTCTTTCCCCTGGGGGTTTTTTCCGCTGGCTTGGGCGGGTGAATCCGCCCTCAGTCGCAGGAGGGGCCCAAATATAGGAAAAAAAAATGTGATCCATCAACGGAGTTGGTGAAGGAGAGTCCTTTATTAAAGTATTCCAGTGCAGAGGGTATATTAAAAGGTATGGCAAGGCAAGCGTCAGCAAAAAAATAACAGAGCTGAACATCCGTCAGTAAATAATACCCGATCACTAACGGTAAAAAAAAAGCTTGAAAAACTAATTATGGGGCGTGTAGAATGTATGTGCTTCAACACGTGTATGTGTAGAAAAACTAGACGGGGGGGTTAGTTGGTTAATATGTAGACATATTCTGACAGTGGGGGGGTGTTTAGTGCTCAGACACGTGGGGAAATTAATTTTTTTGTTGGACAAGAAAAAAAATCAGCAAATGAATGTTAGTAAAAATAATAGACTATTGTTGCAAAATTAGCCTAATGCTATAAAATTTGATAAAAAAAAAATCAGTAGTATAAAAAAGTACTAGCTAGTTTACAAAAAAAATGACTGAACAAGCGTCAGTGAGAAATATCACTGCTGAACATCCATCAGTAAAAATACTACCTGATCACTAACGGTAAAAAAAAAGCTTGAAAAACTAACTGGCTCCATTTTTTTTATCTTCAGCTAGAAAAAAATTTTTTTTTTTTCTTTTCAAACAACTTTTTTGAAAATTCAGTAAAACAAGGAACAAACATAGTAAAATATAAAAAAAAGGATTGTGAAAACAAAAAACCTCTTTTCAAATCAGAGCCCAAACAGCAATCAGTAAAAAATAGAAAAATGATATATAAAACATATACAAGCATATAAATTACTTTTATGATAACATCATGGAATAAACCCTACGCCTCCAGGCTGCCGCGCTCCCACGCTAAAGGAGAGGGCAGGTTAAGACATACTTTTATAGGGTGGTCTGCTGTTATTTTTTATGAAAGATCAGTCAGTAACTGAAAGAAAAAAAGGATGAACAGAGAACCGGGCAATAAAATCAAAGAATTTTTCAGGCGACTGGAATCGAAACAATATTAATCAAAGAGAGATTGCAACCTGTGTGACAAAAACAATGGGGGGAAATGGGGGGGGGGGGCCAAAACTATAGGTGTCAGGTTAGGAAGTTATACTGGGGGAACTGTTTAAGATCATCCAATCACTCCATACTCTATGAATTTGTCAAGACCAACTTTTCAGTTTCAGTTCCTTCTTTTTTTTGGGTATGAAAGATTTTTTAAACCATTCAGTGTGGAAGGGGCCCCTGGGAGTCCCCCATTTCCCTAGGAATCAACCAATCTTTAGCTTTACTGGAAGGCTAACAAGGGAAAAGGAGGACCTTGGGCTCATTTTGCAGCAATATGCCTGTCATTTTTTCAATTATCACGATAACCTTGCTCCAAAATGTCTGTAATTCTCCGCATCCCCACCAGATGTGCGTCATGGTGCCTATCTCTCTCTCGCATCTCTAACAAGTGGCAGGGACCGCTGGTACGTGAATGCAAGAGTTGGGACTCGGGGGCCACCTTGGAGTATTTTTTTTGTTAAGTTCCTGAATCTACAGGATATTGAGGCCCTATGCGCCAGGGAAAACAAGCCCTAGACCAAACCTCTCTTTAAAATACGACATTTAGTTTCTCTCCCCCGCTGTCTTGGGAAAAAGGGGTTGCGCTGGGACAGGTATCTAGGGGGATGTGAGGGGGATAGGTGTGTGGGGCATGTGCTGAATACACAAGGGGCCCCAAAATTTGAGGGACCCCGAAGTTTCCCGTTCAGCCGTTAGTGTCAAAGTAATGTTTGAGCTGCTATACTGCAGCCAAAAATTTGGGGATTGTTTGGGTGTCAATGTATATGGCTTAAGAAAGGGGTTTCCCATGAAGTTTCCAACATGGGGGGCGTCGGAGGGGGTATCTTTATATAATAAGCACGGGGGAGGTTTTTCAAATTTGGGGTTCCTTTAAAAATTGGTACGAGTGGGCCCTTGGGGGCATCAGCTTATATTGTATCCCCCTATTTTTTTAAAAAGACATGGTTATCTGAGAAATAAAGGGGAAACTAGATAATTTTAAAATCTTAAGACAAGGCGTATCCGGGTAAGGATGATAAGGGGTATCAAGTGCCTCAATTGCACCCCTGATTTCGAAAATCTTAGCTGGAACCAGTCCAGAACTTAGCAGCGATTGATGCTAATAATAAAACTTCCGTATACAACCAAGAGAAGAGGAGTCATATCTCATCAAATTTAGACAAAATTATTTTTATTGTATCAAAAGACAATTAAAAACACACATATAACAAAAGAGGAACCAATTACAAATGGAAGACATGATGGTAACGTAGATAGTAAATGGGTACCCATGTATATACAGATCTCATTAATCTGATAAATAAAGTAGATTTATAAAAACAATATTTGAATTCTATATTATGTATATATCAAGTATGCAATGTATAGTCTACATAATATCAGAAGAGATCTCTAGTCATATCAAAAGAGGGACTCATCCCATATATATTAGGAGTCCCATACATGAGTAAATATAGTATAAAGGCATGTTCACACGGCTTATAATGGGCCGTATTTCGGTCCGTAATTACGCGCCGAAGTGCGCCAATTAGGGGCCGAAAACGGCCCATTCATTACGGTAATTCACAGTTCTCATAGAGAACTATGGATTACGTCTCCTCTCCCCGCCCGGCGAATCCGCCGGGCGGGGAGATAATTGACATGTCACTTGCTAGCGGCGTACACTCGCCGCTAGCAGTGATAGTCTATGGGCCGGCGAAGTGCCGGCCCCCTGCTTACTCCCCCGCCCCCGTCCACACGGCGTAATTGCGGGGCGTAATTACGTCCCGCAATTAAGCCGTGTGAACATAGCCTAATAGAGACAACCCAGAGTAAGGGAAATGTGGGCTAAATACTGCTAGTATCAATAAATATAAGTGTAGTTAACATATTGCCTCAACATTTACCCATTGATGGATCTAGGGTGTCACCACTGCAACCATCGGCCAACTGTCCTGACGCGTTTCGCCACCAAGGCTTTCTCAAAGGACCTTAAGGCAATAAGTTTTGCGAACAGTTTGGCATCCATGTTCAATAATGAAATAGTCCTATAACTGGAACATAGCATTGGGTCTTTCCCAGGTTTGGGGATCACTGTGATGTGGGCCTGCACAAAGGAGGGAGAAAATGGCTGAACATCGGAGACCGAGTTAAATGATGCCAAGAGGGGGCCTGATAGATCATCTTTAAATACCTTATGAAATTTAGCCGTGAAGCCATCTGGTCCTGGGCTCTTTCCGGACGGCAAAGAGGAGATGGCCCGTTCCAACTCCTGTACACAGAAAGGGGCTTCTAATGCCACCAAACATTCCGAATCAAGCTCAGGTGGAGCCGCCCTTCTCATAAAGACATCTAGATTTTCAAGATCGGGAATATTTGGCAAGGTGGAGCCAGGGGGAGGAAGGTTGTATAATTCCTGATAGTATGCAGCTCTTTTGTCCCGAAGGGTTCTAGCCAGCATTTTTCTTGGCTTATTGCTCCAAGCATAGTCATTTCCAGTACATATTTGCTTAAATCAGGCCGCTTTTTTGTTCAAAAGTTGCAGCATCTCCTGCTTCGCTTGCAGGAGGTCACGCAAGTCAGAGTCAGACAAAGTTGATTTAAGTGAGCTTCCTAGATGTGCTAGTTTGGCCAATAGCGACTTAAGTTTGAGTGCTGCCTCTCACTTTAATCTAGCCCCATGTTTTATCAGAATCCCCTGGCTACACATTTCAAGGATTCCCACTTTATTTGGGGAGAGGAGAGATCCAAAGTGTGAGTATTAATAAAAGGTTTTATAGTCTGGATCAGATCAGCCACACAAACGGAGTCGTTAAGTAGTGATTCATTGAGCCTCCAGTTAAATTGTTTGGGCAGAAAATGTGGAATATCTAGTTCGCAAAATATTGGGGCGTAATTGGAGAGTAGGATGTTACCAATGCTCGTAAAGCTATTTTTTTTTTTAACTATACAGACATCACTACCTCCACGCCAGAGGACCCCAACCGCTGGGCCACAGACCGGCACCGGGCCATGGTGCATGCTCTGCCGGTCCACGGCCTCGACTACACCTGATGCTGGCTGCCCATTGACTTTAGTCCCTGCAATCGGCATCTACTCTGGACGTAGAGTCCAGCCGCACATAGTTAGCAGCTGCACACATAGCGTGCAGTTGCTTCACTATAGAGAAAGCAGGGACAGGTTATTTCCGGCCCTGCTTTACCTATGATTGTAGATAAGGCTCTCACTGAGCACCATAGCTACACATCAGTGACGCAGGGAGTGTGATGCAAGCTGTGTTGTCACACCCCCTGCGCCGCTTGGTCTCGCCAGATACAGCTGTTACGCAGGGGATCCGGGAAAGGTAAGTTTATTTTCTTTTTTTTCTTTTTTTTACGCTAGTCGGGCCACTACAGGGGGCCTATAATTATTTCTAATTACTACAGGGGGCAATATATCTATTTCTAATTACTACAGGGTCAGTTTTGCCATATAGAGAAGTGAACCATATTTGCAAGTGAAACAGATTTGAAAGTGAGCAGCTGAAATAAGACAAAAATTGATTGACTGATAGAGCACCCCATAGCCCATACAACCATCTGATCATGATCTTCTTTATCTCTTCACAGGTATGTGAAATGTGACTACAGCTCCCATCATTCTCACTACTGTATATGTGTAATTACTGCTTTGTCTCATGGTATGTGAATTGTGACTTCACTCCCATCATTCTCATCGCTGTATATCTGTAATTACTGCTTTGTCTCATAGTATGTGAATTGTGACTACAGCTCCCATCATTCTCACTGCTGTATATGTCATTACTGCTTTGTCTCATGGTATGTGAATGCATAGATTTCACCCAATCTCTGTCTTCAATAATCACCCTGGGTTTATTTGTACTGCTATTGACGCCAGATACTCCCCTTGTAGTATCTTCTCTGCTGGCTTATTTGTAACTCCACCCATTTCTGACACTTGGGTCCACTGATTTATATCAATGAACTGCACACCATGGTATAAATTAGATAGCTCAGGTCAGTTTGACCAAGGGTCAGTTTCGCCATATAGAGAAGTGAACCATATTTGGAAGTGAAACAGATTTGAAGGTGAGCAGCTGAAATAAGACAGAAATGGGCAGGAGGGGGCTAGAAGGAATGCCTTTTTCTTGAGAGTATCTAGTCACCTTGTTCACCATGGTCACTATTGCTGTCTATCTTGCAGCCATCTGCCGCCTCGTTTACCACGTCATGCCCCCCTGAGAATGTTATCCACATAACTCCTCTCTCCTTCCCTCACCAATGTATTCATCCCATACACTATTTTCCCTTTTCAACTATCACAAACCACCTACTTCCTTAGTGCCGCAAAAACGCTGCTCATACAGATCACTGAACCATCTGCTGTCACTCTTCATTCTCCTGCTTCTTGATGCAGGTGACATCTCTCCTAACCCTGGCCCCTCCTTTGCTGCACATCCCACCTCCTCCTTCCATAGAAACCCTGCCAACCTGCTTGCTATTCATTGTATGTCTTTTACTGCCCCTTTTAAATGTGCTTTGTGGCACGCCTGCTCTGTCTGTAATAAACGCAACCTGCTAGCTCTCAAAGATATATGGCTCCAGCAATCAGACACGGCTTCACTTGCCGCTCTCACCTATAGCGGCCTATGCATCACCCACACCTCCAGGCCTGAGAACAGGTACTTCTTTCTCCACATTTTGCCTATCAGTTCATTCCTCCCGCACCTTCCCTCACTTTCCCCTCCTTTGAGGTCCACACCCTCAGACTCTTTCAGCCATTCTCTCTCAGACTGGTGGTTGTGTACAGACCCCCCGGCTCACCCCGCCAGTTTCTAGATCATTTTGCAGCCCGGTTTCCTCATTTCCTCTCTCCTGAAATGCCCACTCTGATCATGGGAGATTTCACCATCCCCATTGATGAGCCCACATCTCCTTCTGCCTCTCAGTTTCTTTCACGCACCGCTTCCATCGGCCTCTCACAATTTACAGACTTTCCCACCCGCAAGGATGGGAACTCTCTTGATCTGGTCTTCTGTCGTCTTTCCTCAATTTCTAACTTCACTAACTCTCCTTATGCGCTCTCTGATCACAACCTTATCTCCTTCACTATCACTAACTCTCAGCCTTCTCTGGACAAACCTACTCATCACACTTTCAGAAATAACCGCTCCAATAACACTCAGGAATTCACAGACATCCTACAGTCCTCATTGCCCCCAATCTCCTCCCCCTCCTGTCCTGACCTGGCAGTCAAACAATACAATGAAACTCTCTCAACCACAATGGATATATTGGCACCACTCACACACTGCACCACCATTTGATCAAAATTGTGAACTAAGAACCCCAAATTTTCATATATTCTTGGCAGTAATGCAAGTTTTAAAAATTCCTATATGCCTTTGATGTTTACTTAGTTGTTAGTGTGCCGCTGACCTTTGGAAGAGATGTATGTTAGTGCCTCGCCAGTGTGCACCTATACTTATTTTTTTCAAAAAATGTTTTTGGATGTGCATAGCCAAACTGTGTTTTTTTAGTCTGTATGAGTAGTGGCTGCCTCATTGGCTTTTTGCACTCCGCCCATCTCCATAGATTTTAAGTCAGTGCAGGATATTCAGTAGCTAGTCCTTTTCACTCCCTAAGGTGTTGAAGTCTGAACAGGCTCCAAGAGAGTTAACGTTTTAGTGTTAGGACTCACCTGTGCTGGGGTCCCCTTGACGCAATTGGGACGCATGTTTCAAAAATTGCTATATGCCTTTGATGTTTTTTTAGTTGATAGTGTGCCACTGACATTTGGAATAGATGTATGTTATTGCCTCGCCAGTGTGCACCTATACTTATTTTTTTCAAAAAATGTTTTGGGATGTCCATAGCCAAACTGTGTTTTTTTATGCTGATGACACCCAATTATACACCTCTTCCCATGTCATCAGTCCTACTCTCCTACAAAACACCAGTGACTGTCTGTCGGCTGTATCTGAGATCATGTCTTCTCTATTTCTTAAACTAAACCTCACTAAAACTGAACTAGTCATTCCATCTACTAACCAACCCCCCTCTGCTATTTTTGTTTCAGTCTGTGGCACCGCTATAACTCCTAGGCAGCAGACCTGATGTCTTGGGGTTATACTAGATTCTGATCGGTCTTTCACCCTCTATATCCAATCCCTTGCTCGCTCCTGACACCTGCATCTCAAGAACATCTCCAGAATCCATCCTTTTCTCATTGTGAAAACAACTCAGACTCTCATTGTTGCTCTTATTCACTCTCATCTTGACTACTGTAACTCCCTGCTTATCGGTCTCCCTCTCTGTCCTGCATGCAGCAGCCAGGCTCATGTTTTGTTCCAGACGCTATACTGATGCCTCTACCCTGTGTCAATCATGACACTGGTTGCCCATTCATAACAGAATACAACATAAACTCATCACTCTCACCCATAAAGCTCTCCACAGCGCTGCACCCTCCTACATCTCCTACCTCATCTCTGTCTACCACCCTACTCGCTCTCTCCGCTCTGCTGATATCAGATTACATTCCTCAATCATCCGAACCTCCCATGTCCGTCTCAAAGATTTCACACGTGCGGCACCAGTTCTCTAGAAAATGCTTCCTTATAGTTTTAAGAGGTTCCTGAGAAGACATCTTCAGACATCAGAAGTCATGGTGGGGCCAGCTGGAAAAAAAAACAAGCTGAGGGCTAAGATACTACAAAAGCGTCAAAGAACACAATAGTAGGTTACTTGAGCTGCCACAGATCACAGCACAGTAAGGGGACGTCACAGCAGGGGTCACCCCGTGAGGCCACAGCTTCCGTTTTCATCTAGCAGCCATGTATTGACCATCAACATAACGCTTCTCGAATGGTTAACTAGGCCATCCACTTTCTCCCAGATGACATCTGACAACTCTAGCCAAGAGTCGGTGGGTTTGTCACACACAACCCTTAGTTGGCATGGCCCGGGAGCAGGTGAGGGGCCCTCACCTGTCCTCAACCCACCTCTGTCCTGTTCGCTTCCCACAACCAGAGAACTCCTATGTACTGTGGCCTCTGCACCACTATACAGTGAGGACCAACTATTTGAGGACAGTTGGCAGCAAAGAGGTGGGGAAGACATCCGCTGCTTCTTGCGGAAGTGGGAAATAGTGATGAGGAGAGTTGCAATGGGGGGTTATGTTGCGAGCGGTCAGGCTCTGTACAGCGGCACTATAGAGGAGGACGGCGGTGACAGGCAAACACTAATCGATGTAGCCGATCGCACTTGGTGCCCTAGTTAAACAAGGCATTAAGTGCCCCCAAATGGAAAATTCAGCCCACTCCATGCCTCCTTGTGCCCCCTTTTCTGCCTGGAATGAAGTGGCGCCCTAGGCGGTCGCCTACCCTCGACTACCCATTGTCTCGGCCCTGGAAGCATTCAGTTTTCTCTGCATTAAGTTTTAGGAGACGGGAGGAGAAGAAGGATTTGGATGACAGGCAATCTGGGATCTTGGACAGTAGAGAGTTAATGTCTGGGCTGGAGATGTAAAGTTGGGGGTCATCAGGGCGCGGCCCGGCGGCTGGAGAGGGAAGACGCACAGCGCGGGAGCTCCTACAGTCAAGCTGTTATTTTCCCGATTATCCTGCTATATCCTGCTAAAAATCAGTCCCTATCTACAGGGGAGGAGAGTAGTGGCAGGGGCGGCTTGGAGGCGCGTACAGCGCGACCGGAGGGGCTTGGATGTTCACGGCGCGCATCTGTAAACGCTAGGAAGAGGCGAGATTGGGGGCCCGTGGCGAGGGAGCATCGGAGTGAGGTTCCTTCCCCTCTGCATCGGCAATCAAGTAACTCGCTGCCTCTGCTCTGTGTGGGGGCGGGACGGCTCCTGCTTCAGCGGAGGCCGCATCTAACCAATGCGGTGGTGTGAGGGTTCCAGAGGCCGGTGGCCTGATACATCGGGAGTGCAGTGGAACAGCCGCCCGGGTGCAGCTTGACAGAGGGGACCGTGAGTACTGCGCCCCTGGCAGATCTATATGCCATAGCCCCTCGTGTATGGCCGCCATTTTCTGGTGCAACACAAGGTTGCTCTCTGCATTGAACAGATGTGGCTCCCCTTGTGTGCTGACTTTTGCAGGCCTGATTCCCTGTTATTGTCCCTGTGAATTTCTCAGTCAGTGCCTGCTCTTGTGGCATAGGTGCTTACAGGAGCCTTGAAGGGGTTAACTGTTTCTGCTCCCTTGAACAAAATCCAGCCATACCATAGCAGATCTGCTCCTCTCTGCCTCTATACTATATTAACCGAACTGGACTCTGCTGCCATCTTGTGGCATCTCAGGGTATACCACACAGGAGATATCCTGCAATTGTCCAGAGACATATAAGTTGTTCAGACTGCTCCGTAGACCTTGGGTCTGCCAGTTAAATGCACAAAACTCTGTTGGTCTGGAACAACTCCTGAATACAAGGCCTGGTCACTAAGATGACCTCTGACCCTTGCACTTCTGCTACTGTTCTGTGCCCCATCACTGACATATGCGGACGTCTGATGAGCTGGGTCACTGCGTGGCCCACAGGGTCTTGTCTTATCCACCAAGTTTGTGTCCACAGCCAACCCCGCTCTTCTGCTGGTGAAATAGCGAACCAGCACCCAACAGGTAACCTGTTGCTGCCTGCCCAGATATCTCAAAAGCTCAGTGCTCGTGCACCATTACTGTGACCTCTGAAATGTAACAGAGTCTTGCACCATTTCCATGAGCCTGGGGGTCCCCATTGTGCAGCGGTCATCCTCGCAAACTATCTTTCTCTGCTCCTGTTGAGAACTCTGGTCTTTCTGCTGTTGAGCGCCTGAAGCGGCAAGAAATGGTGCCTGTTAAGCCTTCCTCCAAGGTATTGGAGAAACTGGACAAATACTGCAGGTCTGAATGCAATCTCAATGCCGACTCTGAGCAACCTCCTGATATGCAGACAAAATCCGTCCCAGAATCCTCTGAATCAGAGTCTCTAAACCCTGAATCCTTGAGGGTGCTTGCTGCCGCTTTAACCTCTCGCATCGAAGAAATTAAAGTGGACATTTCCCCGCTACGTCTTGAGGCGCAGAAACCGCGTGAGAGAGTAACTGAGGTATAACACAGAGTTAGCAACTTGGTTGATCACTCCTCTCCCCTGACTTGTAGGGTAGAGGATGCTGAAAGACATATCTCCAGACTTCATCAACACCTAGATGACCAGGAGAACAGGCTGCGCTGGTGCAATCTATGACTTGTCGGAAATCCCTTCGCCGGAATCTTTCCTGGAAAATCTGCTAATCTCTACGTTCGGCAGAGATGTTTGCGGTAGAAAGCGTCCACAGAATCCTGCCTAAACCTCCCCCTCCCGGGGCACCTCCACGCACGTTCATTGCCAAACTTCTAAACTATAGGGATAGAGATGCTATTCTTAGGCTTACTAGAGAAAAGGGCCCTATACCTACAGGTAATGCCAAGATTCTAGTTTACCTGGATTTCTCTATTGACATTCTAAAAAAGAGATCTTTGTTTTCTACAGCTAAGCAGAAGCTTCGTAATCTGAAATACACTATGTTCTACCCAGCAAAGCTTAAAGTGATTACCGAAAACAAAACTTTCTTCTTCAACACCCCCCAAGAGACCATGGACTGGTTGGAATCCTGGCCGCCAGTTAGAGGCCATTCCCCTAACCCAGCGGCTGACTGACAGCGTACTGACACATTGGGGGGAACCACCCTAGGTGGATTATGCCTATGATGATATGCTGCAGAATGTGCTTTCATTATCGCCTCGCATTTCACCTTCTCTAGCCCACACCTTTTCCTCCTTTTCCTTATCTCCCCTTCCTCTAAATTCCTCCCCCCACTTTTTATTCTCTTCTTTTCTCCCTCTTCTCTCCTTCTCTCTCTCACTCTCTCTCTCCCTTTGACTATGCGCCTTTACCTACTTAGTTCGGGCAATGGATGGTTACTTATCTGCATTCATGCTGCATTTTCTGGCGGATAAGTCTACAGTATTTTGTATGCCTTGCTAGGATGTTCTTTGTGCCTTTATCCATCCTTAGGGGACCCCCTGGCTCCCTCTACTGTTAATGTTTCCAGGTTACATGTTTATCAGTAGCTTACTTATGGTGGGATTGTTCGGGGATCCAACACTTCATACATGTTGTAATGAAGTAGGGTGGGAAATGGGTTTAGTTGGGGTTTTTTCTTTTGTCAGCCATTGGATATTCTACCTCACAGGGATCTTACCCTGTTTATACATTGGTGTTGTGATGGTGAATGGTCCACGTCCCACTGGGAATTTTGTGCTCCACGGGCCCCACTTTTTTACTGACTTTCAATGGTGAACAATACGATTTCATTGTTAACATGGAATGTCTGGGGGCTGAATGACCGCATCAAGCGTGCATTAGTGTTTAAATACCTGAGAGCTGCTGACTTCCGGGGGCGGGACGCAAGATGGCGGCCGCATCTTAAGAGAGCTCCAAAGTGTTCGCTGGTGAATCCGCCGACATCGGGAACATCATTGCTCCGGGAGGCAAAACGTCCTAATCCCGACGGAGCACGGACCGAGGGGCACAAGAGGAGTCCTATATCACCTTCTTCGGTGGTCCAGAGGCAAAGCTTGGCCTCGTGCAGCCCCGGGCGCAGGAGGGAGAAGGCCCGTGGCAGCTAAAGCCCGCCTGCTGCAGGTGAACAGACACTGGACCCGGAAGAGATGGGGACCCATACCACGGCCCCCTTGGCTGAGAACTGCGGCCCAGCAGCACACGGAAGGCTGCAAGCCACCCGCGCAGGGACCGAGAGAGACCGGAGTCACGCGCAGCCGGACCCGGTGAGCCGAGCGGCGATCCCCGCACATAACCTTGCCCAGTCGCGACTACACGCTGCAGCAACAGATCATCACGGACCTTGGAGGTCACAGAGGAGAGGAGGACCGGAGAGACGTGCGGCAACACAACCTCCGAGGCGGCAGACCGATCGGACCCGCGGACGACCTCTCTGATCAGGGACGCCATAAGGACTCTGAAAGCCCGGCTACCTGAACAGGAGCGGCACCCCAACAACAGGTCGGAGGTGAGATCGTGCCAGGGAGAGGGGAGCGCCACTAAGCCCTACGGGTAACACCACACCACTGATACCCGGGAGCTCTGGGCAGAAAAAAACACCGCTCAAGTGACTGACCGCTGCCGGCGGGAAAACCCGCCATTTTGCCCACCGGCCATCTTACCGCACCCTGCGGGTATACCCGTCACCCCAACCTAATCCAGGGGAGGAACGAGACAACTCAGCACCAGAGACACCCCCTCTGCCACTGTATTCCCTATAGGGTCACAGCGCTGAGACCAGAACTTCCCACACTCGTGCCTTGTTAGAGCAGAAGGGGGACCGCGCTCGGCCAAAGTGCAATCCCCACCACGGCATAGCACGCTCGCTCACATCAGCTCTAGAAACGTACGAGCAACCCAGCCCCCCTCTCTCCCCAAGCCTGACAGCCTGCGGTACCCTACTGAAACTGCTCGGGACATTTGAATCTTTAACTCTGCAGCCCTTCAACGGGGTCACAACCCAGCGTAGCTCAACAGTGTGGTGAATATGGAGGGTTAACCAGATCACAACCCACTACACCATCTGAGCAACCCCTCACCACAACCTAGTTACTGGCTCACCTACTAGGGTATATAACCCACCTACACAGTGCCCCATGCCACCTAGGGACTCCCTATTACAGGCACACCACCTCACTGTTTCAGAACACTCACAACACTGTAACTATTATAGCCAACTCTATCCAGAACAACTGTTGTGAACTTAGACGGAAGCGGTAGACCGCGGTGACACACCCAAAGCACAATCTAAACTCTCAAAAACGGGTCCTTTAACCACGTGTTGGGTTTCATACAAGAAAACATCCTACGGGATCGTGAGAAGAGCAAAGTAGCAACAAATCTCTGACTCGCTTCTTAAAAATAAAAATAGTAAACAGCGACCCTGCTGGGTAACACACTAACCACAATACTCTGAATTTCCCTGCCTTACCGTGCTTTACCACCAGGGGGTTTCAGGGCAACCTATGGACGTTTGTCATCACCCATTGGCCAAAATCCGCGCTCTCCACTCCCAACAAAAAAAAGCCCCCATATCCATGGCAAGTATTTAAGGTCGCAATCTACAGCTCACCCCAAAGAATGGGGAAAAAAAATACTTTCTAATACCCTGCAAACAAAACTCACAAACTAAAATGGATAAAAATCAAACCAAAAAGCAAATAAAATATTACACGACCGCCCCTCCCCCCATGGGGGGGTCCCAAGAGCTATTGACGATAGTGACATCACCCCGCCGAACCTGTCTCCGGGTCAAATCTGCCCCTAGCCGGGGCTTTTGACGCAAATGTGCAGCGCAGTGGCCACGAATATCAAGCTCCTTCTCCAATTTCGACAGAAGAATATTTGACCCAAACCCTCTGAAACTACACTGACCCCAATTCCCCAAAAACCGCGCAGAAAAATCAACGAGTTAGGGGCCCAGAGTTTCGTCCTTAGCACCACAAAAGGGGGGAAACGAACGGGATATTGCCAATGCCAAAACGCCGGAAATCCTATGTACAAGGGAGGATTGAGAACAGGGAAGGAGGGAAAAACCCCCAGTTTTGGGGGAATTCCCCCAACAGCACCCAAGATAAAATCCAGCAGTACCTTGGGGCACTTGGCCAAAACACTACACCTAGATCTTCCAAACGACCCCTCTCATTGAACAACCCACCGCATCGGGCCCCCAAAGGGGGTGAGAGAGACACAGCCAGACCATAAATTTCCCGATAGCTAACTGGGCAACGGGGGGAAGGGGGAAAAATAGGCAATAAGCAAAAAGATCACTTCAAATTTAACAACCCCCCCGGCTATTTCCAAGTTTTTTTTTACTTCAATCGCGATGAAACCAAAGCATTTACACCATATTTTTGGCTTAAAAAATTAAAAAAACATAAGGTTTTTAACTTCTATACCAGCCCCCTAAAAATGATGACCGTGGACGACCCACTTTCCCCCCGAAGTCCCACGGAAGCGCGCGTCGCCTTCCCCGAAGACCCCCTGACCCGGGCAACGCGACTATGTTAGGGCTAATCATTTTGTTTAAATGTGCCTAGAAATGTTAATATCTGATATTTCTCTGATTGTTTTTGATTAAAGGGATATTGCTACTATGCTATCAAAAATTTTCCATTTTTTTGCTATGGTTTTTGTAACCCTTTTTTCCTTTCCCAATTTTTTCCTCGTCCCCTGCCCGGGGGCCCGGGATTTCCTGACGCACCGGAGGCTAATCTCCTGGAGGGCTCCCCCGCTCGCTGGGGCAGTGGACCCTCCAACGAACGAACAAGATCACAAGCACAATTTTTGGGAAAAACGACAGGGAAAAAGGGGGTTGGGGTCCATGCAAAAAACCCAAACCCCACCCCCCACACAAACCACCAACACTAAAAATAACTAGCGGGAAAGTAAGGGGGCTGAACCCCCCGGTTAAAACAAACGCAAAAAAAAAAAAAAATGAATTTTCACACATTAAAAAAAAATTGTCCACACATCATTTTCCCCACAAAGAAACAAATTGGAAAATAGGGAAAGATAATCTCTTAAGGGGCCCCCTGGGTAGGAGATTTAGTTTTCGGGCCCCCTACAAAATCCAAAAACGAGGAGTTTGGGAATACTCTTTCAATCATCTATCCCCTCCGGAAAAAAAACGCCACATAACTGACCCAGGGGGCAGAATCCCTTAAATTGGACCACCAAAAAACAAAACAAAATACCCCCAATTCCAAAATATACGTCCCAAACCCAACCCCAAACCCCAATTTTTTGCCGATCTCTCTAATTTCCTGCTAGGGAAAAAAACCCACAAAACTTTTTTAATGGGAGGTGAAAACCCCAAAAACCTCTTTTCCCCCCGGAGCTGGATCGGGTCGTCGCCTCCCCAAAATTTACCCCCAGCCCCTCTACGCAAACCCTTTTAACCACTAATGGAAAATTTCGATCTTTTCGATCCATTGGGGAAATCCAAAACCGGTTTCCCCAAACCAAAAATTTTAAAATTCTACTCCAGTGGACAATAACCCCCTTCCCGTATTGATTTATTTCTAATCTTTTTCTTAACCCCCCTTCCCACAATTTTTTTTGGGGAAAAACATAGAAAAAAGTAATTTTCCCGGGCCATTTCCCCCCAAATTGGGGCCCTCTCGGCTCAACCGGGGACCCCTTCCCCAAAAAAAAAAAAAGAAATGGCGCTTCCCCTCCAACCCGGTTTAAAATTTTTAAAAACTTTTAAAAATACCCCCTTTTTAAAACAAAGGGTGCAATTTTTAGATTACAACCTGGAACATGTCTTTGAGTGGGCCTATTCTGGCCTACCTCAAGGCGGGTTTTCAGGGGTCAGTTTACCTCCCACCTTAAAAAATAAAGCAAAAGGGGAACCCGCCAAAACAATACGCCCCAAAAAAAAATCAGACTTAACCTTTGGCCCCCAGGGCCTTAACACTGACCCCAACCAATAACCAAAAGAAAAAATTTCTGGAGGCCCAAAAAACTAATGGAAACATACTTTTCAGGGACAAGCGGGAAGGGGGGGGGCCCTCGAAGGGGATCCGAAACAAAGGGATTTTTGGATGGGGGGGAAAAAAAGATTAGGGTCCCTCTTAGCAAAAAAGCAAAAGGGCCCCCCTCGGGCCAGAGCCACCTTCTCCGTTGAAGGGCCCGAACAAATAACCACTGAAGCATTCCCCTAACACCATACAAAAACATCTTTACCCAATACTTTACTGGGTTTTACCCCAAATTGCCCCGTACGGGTTCTGCAGCCACTGGAGTTCCAAAAAAAATTTATCCTTTCCAAAACCCCCCACAACTTGCAAAGAAAATTTTTTGGGAAAAGGGGTATAAAAGGAGGAGGAAAACTAGAAGCCAAACCACCTGCCTTTAAAAACAAAACCACAGGAAACCCAATTTCCCTTTTGGCCCGGGGAAAACACAAAAAAGCTACTAAACCCCCCATGGGCCCACACCTCACTTGTTTTCCTGGGGGAGGTTTTCAAAAGGGCAATGTAAACCCTCTGAAAATTTTTTGGGAAACAGAACTATCCCGATAAATGAAGCCTGGCAGGGAAACCCCCCACAAATTCAATCCTATAGACCCAACTCACCTAAATAAACCAAGATATAAAATTCCACGAAAAACCCCGGCCCAAACCCCCTTTCAAGGGGGATGTTAAGGGGGGCCCTTGTTGTCCAAAGCCAAAAGGGTTTTTTTTTTAAAAAATAGACATTCCACCCTGGGGAATCGAAGGGCGATAGCAAACAACGATCAGAGAAACGGCAATCAAACCCCAAAAACCAATTTTCTCCTCCCTGGGCCCCGAGAAAGGCCCTTTTTATTCTGTGTCATGGGAGTTTTCCCCCCCACAAAGGGTTAAACACAGAGGTTTTTTGGGGGCCTTTAAAATTTTTATCTTTTCTGAGACCAAATGCCAGGTGGAAAAATGTAAAACCCCCAGACTGAAAGAAAAAAATCCTACCTTTAACTAAAATACCAATATTAAAAGAGGCACCCGTCAGGGATGCCCTTTTTTTCCCCCCTTCTCTTCCCAAATTTTCCCCTTGATCCGCTACCCAAGACAACTTGGAAACCCAAAAGTACCCTTTGAGGGGTTCAAATTGGGGTCGACACAAAAAAAAAGTATCCGCGTTTGCAGATGATTTTTTCCGTACAACACAGACCCGGAAAATGCCTTAAACTAAATCTTAGAAAATCTTTCGACTCTAGGCTCCCCGCAAGGGGTTCCCGGGGTTTTAAGAAGAAAAAAAACAAAAGCCGTTGCTGAGAGGGCCAATTTCCAAACCCCCCCGGTCCCGTGCCAATACCCATTCAAATGGGGAAAGTCACACCCTATCTTATCTTGGGGTTTTTGATATCTAGACAATGTAACCAGATAACAAACTTTAACGTCACCCCCTTCTAAAAGAAATAAAAAAATTTTTTTTGACCCGGTTAAAAAAAAAAAAAAAGGAAAATTTTCCCCCAATGGGGAGGGGAACCTGGTCCCAAGGGGTTTATCGTATTCCAAAAAATTTCTATTTTCTCTCACAATTTATTACCCCGTACTTCAAACCCAAAAAAACGTACCCCAGAAAAAAACCAGGCTGTTCCGACTTTTAAAATTTGGGGAAAAACCGGAACCTCGCCAAAAATAAAACGTCTTGGGCCCCCCCCCCCCGCGTCGCCCCACGGGGGAACCCAAATTTCCCCCAGATAAAATATATCAACAAGGGGGAAAAATTTAGAAAAGTAGGTGATGGAAGCCATTGTTAGCACATTTACAGACCCCAAAGTGGATCCCAAAAAGTTTTCCCCCCAAAATTTCATTTGTAAATCTTTTAAAAAAATCCCAAACCCCAAATTTACCTCCCAAAAACACCCAAAAAAAAAAAACCCCTTTAATTTTTTGACACATGGCGCCCCCTGGACCCAAAACGAGGGCCAAAAACTGGGAAAAAAACCTAAAAAACACCCCTCCTCTTTCCGGGTTTGTTAAAACAATCCAAATTTCCACATGGCCCCAAAACCCCCCGTTGAATTTCAAAAGATGGAAGGCTTTTTGGGGGGGAACAAATAGCGGGCTTAATTTACACGCAGACAAAACGCCCCTACTTGTTAAAAGGGAAACCAAATTAAATTCCCCAATAATAGGGCCCCCACCCTTTCCCCTATTTTCGGGATTTTGCTACATCGGCAACCCTTTTAAAAAACTTAGAAGGCCCAACCTGGAAAAGATCCATTTCTCCCAAAATTTTACACCGAAATTCCCAACGAACTAAAGGCCTACTTTTTCCCAAATTCCCATACCCTTTTTATAAAAAACCCTTAGATACTCTAGAAAAATGGTGGTCTCCCCATATTGGGGCAAGAAAAATTCCCTCTCTGACCCCGACCTTCTGCTGCCCTTTGCTCCCTCAATCGGGCCCAAAAACTTACCCTCCATTAAATGGGAAATGGCCTTTCCAAAATTTTAAAACATAGTTTGTAAAGTTCCCCCTCGCCAGAGGTTTTTCCTTGGATGGGTAATTTTGACAAACCCCCGCATGTCCAAAAAGCCAAAGCCCCCCACGGGGGATTCTAACTTGGGCCCTTTTGGGCTTTGGGCCCCGGGGATACAGATTTCTTTTCCACAGAAAAATTCCCCTTTTCAGTTAGAAATCTTTTCTCGGCTGCCCCAAATTTAAACTTAAAGGGCCTTTTGGGGTTTTTCCCCCCGGGGGACTACACCTCCATCCCAAGCCTTCAAAAACGGCTACTGTTCTATGTGGCGGCAGCGGCCAGAAAGTCGGTCTTGCAGTGCTGGATTCAACCGGGCCCACCCACCCTCAGATTATTCCTAGACAAACTATCACACATATTCAGAATGGACTGGATTGAAGCGGCGCAACAAAAGGAAAAAAAGAACTTTTTCCAAACGTGGTCACCATTCATTAATTTGCTACCCACACACATCAAAACCAAAATAAAGAGTTGCTTTGAATTCACCACTTGGTACCTGACGAACCAATCGGCAGATACTGCGCTACCTATATAATACACACAACTAAAGATGGATGCGACCGTCACCGTTCGGGGCTTCTTCCTGGGTGTGTCGGATGTCCGGGCCGCAGGTAGGTTCCCTTAAGTTTGTCTCCCCTCCCCCCCCCCTCTCCCCTCTTTCCTCCCCCCCCCCCCTTGTTTGTTGTTCATTCTAAGTTAAAAATGAGAATGCTAACACACCAGCCTAAGTGTGAAAAGTGGCCGAGTGAATGCCTGTAATGCACAGCAAAACCCATTAAGGATATTGACCTTTGGGTTGACAAGAGAAATCAAGTGCATCCGGAATCACACTGGCCAGTTAGGATGGGAGATAGGCTGAGTCATATCTTTGTATAAAATTTTTGCCTTTTGTTGAATACAAATGCTATTAGTGGCGCATGTTGCCACAAGAATTGATGTATACTACGAGTGTTTTGCAATAAAAACAAGTTTAAAAAAAAAACCTGAGAGCTCAGAGGTGTGATATAGCGTGTCTCCAAGAGACCCACATGATCCCTGACAGGCTGCCGCTGCTGAGTCGCCCTTGGATTGGCTGGGTTTACCATTCAACATTTACAAACTGCGCTAGGGGGGTCTCTATTTTCATTAGTCGGGCGGTGCATTTCAATATCACTAGAGCCATAACAGATACGGAGGGCAGATACATAGTCCTGGTATGCCAACTATTCCATGCCCCATTCATTATTTTAGGTGTGTACGTCCCACCCCCATATTCGTCTGGGTTAATTAGGGAACTTCTAGGGATTATAGCTTCATATCCTTCAACGCCCATTATTTGGTTGGTCGACTTTACTTGCACGTGGGACAGACAACTCGACAGAGTGTTTCGGTCCGGATCCTCACCTGTGTGTCCTAATCCTTCGCCCCTCCAATCTCTTGTGTTTGACTTTGACATTAGGGATGCCTGGTGCACTCATTATCTGTCAGCACGCACATACTCCTGTTTCACTCCTCAGTTTAATGCGTTATCTCGCATTGACCTTATGCTGGTTCAGGCGTTCCTTCTCCCCATTGTTGTATCAGTGAGATATCTGGCCAGATCTATCTCAGATCATGCCCCAGGCTTGATGACTCTCAAGCTGGAAAATATGCCCCCTAGGGGCAAGTGGTGTCTGAACCCATTTTGGCTAACAATCCTACCACCAGCGCCCTACTTTATTAGTAAATGGCAGGCATTTTTCAGAGAGAACGGGGGATCGGCCTCAGTGGGTGTGACCTGGGATGCGTTCAAGGCAGTCGTAAGGGGGATAATGACCACGGCCATAAATGATCTTAAAAAAGGGCTGGCACACAGGGAGCTCCAGTTGGCTAGGGATTTCTCGAAGGCAGAGTTGCATTACACGAGGGACCCATCTAATGTCCATAGAGATGAGTGGTTCTGCAAAACTAGACTTTATCACGCATGCCTGTATTCCAAGGCCCAGAAAAAGGCCTTTTTCAGTAAGCAATCCTACTTTCAACACGGGGAGAAATGTGGGAGGCTCTTGGCCTGCATGGCACGAGGCAACACTGTACCCCCGAATTGGCTCTCCCTGATGGAACACTTACCCGGGACCCTTTGGCCATCCTCAATGCATTCCGTACGTACTATCTGAATTTGTATTCCTCTCATATAACTGCCACATCATCGGAGATTAAATCATATTTGCATGCCCTTGACCTGCCTTCCTTGACTTCTGGGAATAGAGCCCTTCTGGACAGCCCCCTTTCAGAACAGGAAATAATAGACTCCATTCAGTCATTCCAACCCTAAAGTCACCAGGGAGTGATGGCCTCCCTATTGAATTCTATAAAGAGTACGCCACTTTCCTGGCCCCGCAGCTACTTGAGGTCTATCAGTCCGCACTTCTGGACGGATTCCTGCCCCAATCTATGCGTGAGGCCATAATGGTCGTTCTGCCCAAGCCAGGCAAGGACCCTCTGTACTGCAATTCTTACCGCCCGATTTCCCTACTCCAAACAGAATATCAGCTAATATTACTACTGGTCCAGTTGTCTCACCTAGCTAGATGGGGATCTGAAGAGGAGCCGAGGGTCCAGACGCTAATTGTCTCTCCATTTGATGGTAAATACCGGCACCCTTTCCACCTCCTGTTTTGCGGTACCGCTTGCTCAGGGGGAATTTGGGCGAACATCCCATTCTGCGGCAGGTGCTTCTGGTCTGGAGAAAGGTGCGTGCATTATACTATGCGGAGGGCTTTGATCATTATTCACCTCTTTGTCACAATAGGGCTCTACCAGGCCTGCTCAGTATGTCCCATGAGCTGGGATGGAACGCTAGGGGTATTTGGCATCTGTCTCAGATTTGCTCCGATTCAGGCATTCGACCCTACCCTGAGTTAGAAGAAGAGTTTAATCTACTGCCCTCGCAGGTATTCCCTTATTTGAGAGTTAAACATGCCATCACATCCCAATTTGGCCACTCTGCTATAACATTTAATCAGTTCCCAGTCCCGCGTTTGCTTCTCTCCCCACCTTCCAGACGTACTGTATCCTGCTTCTATGCCCTTCTTTCCCCTAAGAGCAGAGAGGGGGGCTTGGACGGCCTTCAAAGGCAATGGATGAGTCATTGGATCTGTGCATATCCTCACCTAGACATGTATCTTCGAATTATAATGATAGATTGACACAACTCTTTATCCTCCATAGGTCATACTACTCCACTTCTAGGCTCAATAAATTTCGAGACGGATATCCAGACGAATGTCCAAAGTGCCACTTGGTTTCTGGGACCTTCTTCCATCTCCTCTGGTCCTGTTCTAGGGTGCTGGGGTTCTGGGCTTAGGTGATCCGGTTCCTAAACGATGCAATGGGGTGCCCAGTCCCGTTCACCCCTTTGGACTGTTTATTCGGACCAGAACCAGATAGCTTATCATCACGCTACCAGTATTCTTTTGTGATGGAAGTGCTTTTCTTTGCCAGAAAGGCCATTGCTAGGTCCTGGCTGGCCTCTAGGCCGCTCTCACTTTCAGAATGGAAGGTACTAAATAACAGCGCTTTACCACATCAAAAATGGTTGTTTCGTCACTGAAATTGCCCGAGTAAGTTTGATAAGATCTGGGGTGGGTGGCTGAGTGCTACAGAAACATTACAAGGTTCACCAGCCCTGACATACGAAAGTCTTCCTAGTCCCTAACATAGTTGGACATTACTCAGCAGCTTCCTAGAGTGTTTTTTTTTTTTTGTGGCCCTCGCTGTAGCTTATGGTTCCTTACTATTCAGATCCCAGAATGTGGAGCCAACTCTTGGACTGGCTAATCCACTGCATATGCTTTTTTGTTTTCTTAGTTCACCCCTTAGACACACCAAGAATACCACTATCTATTACTTAATTGATATAAATGGATGGCTGTTTTATGGTTCCTGCATGTTGCAGGTTTGGTATCAGTATTGGTTTGATTCTCCTTGTATTGCTCTTAAGTTCTCTTAATGTGTTCATTCGCATTCTTGTAGATCCTGGTCGTATGTATATGGTGTACAACTGTACTATTGTCATGACACACTACTCTGTCATTTTGGTACTGCCTACAGTTATGTGGTTGTCAGGCGGTGGCACAGCCTGCGACTTGGTAGGGTGGCAGCAAAGCGAGGTTGGGAGCCAAAAGGCCACAATTTATACCACCCACTTTGCAGGTCCCAGAAAGCAGCGGCACAGGGACTCACTGGGGCAGCGGCGGTAACAGTCAGTCAGTGCAGAGCTTTGGTGGTAAAATCACCTACTCGGCAGTGTGCCAGTTTTTTGACAGAGGAGGCGAACATGGTTATATGTAGAATCTGTGGGCAGAAAGTAAAGCGTGACCAGGGACCTAACGTTGGCACCACGGCTCTGCATCAACATCATGCAGTGTCACCATACGTGTTTCAGATGTGGTGGTCCATCCTGTTCCAACAGCAGCAGCAGCACCCAGTGGCACGCCTCCCATTTCAGGCAGTCAAGGCTTCACCATCTCTGCCGAAGACAACTCTACATCATCTACCGGTCCAAATACTCCTGCTCCTCGGCACCCACGGTGCCAGCAGTCGTTCACCGAGACGATTGCCAAGAGACAGCAGTATGCGTCTAGCCATCCCTAAGTGCAGAAGCTGACCGTGCTCCTGTCCAAGTTGGTGGTACTGCATTCCCTCCCTTTTCAAGTGGTGGTCTCTGCACCATTCAGCGTACTGGCCAGGAAACTTTGCATTCACTTCTGCCATTTCTACACCAAGCACACCCTCCTTGAGCTAAACAGAACAGAGAAACTATAAACGGAGTAAAAAAGAAATTTATGAACAGGGGAAAATTGATGAACAGGAATAAATATATTAATAGAGGGAAATTTATGAACAGGGGGAAATTGATGAACATCAATAAATATATGAACAGGGAGAAATTGATGAACAGGAATAAATATATTAACAGAGGAAAATTGATGAATGGGGGAAACTGATGAACAGAGAAAGGCCATTAACGATTTTTTGATGAGCAAAGCGGAAAGGAGTATTCCCCTGTGTGATTGTGATGTCAGCCAGTGGCAGCTCATCCGTGACACCTGCTGTTTGCTCGGGCCCTTTGTGGAGGACACGGTATTTGTCCGTCGCCAGGACTACAGGATGAATAACATCATTCCACTGCTTCATGTCCTGGAACAGATGCTGCAAAATCTGTCTGGTCAGGGACTGGAGACTTGGCAACTACATCTCACGGCCACATGAGCCCAGTGGGGGCTGAACTGGAGGAGGAAGACATTGGAGCACAAGCAGTGTCTGGCGACATGAGTGGTTTTTTCATTCAGGTGACAGGAGAGGAGCAGAATCAACCGGAGGATTAGGAAGACGAAGAAGATTACCCAGACACACTGTGGCAGTATACAGCGGAGATGGAGGCAGGGAGTCCCTCACAGTCATTTGTACAGATGGCCCGCTGCATGGTGATTTGCCTAGCTAGTGACAGCTGAATTGTCACCATCCGGCAGAGAGATGACTTCTGTCTCTCCACCCTCTTGGACTCTCGTTACCGGTCCCCAATGGAGGCATTATTTCACCTGCCAAGACGGAGGACAAACTCAACTACTATAGAGACATCCTATTTACTCAGGTGGCCGCTGATTATCTGTGCCATGGTCCATCCTCTATATAGCAGGACAGACCGGGTGGGATCATCAGTGCTCATGTACCACTGCCACTGTGAGGGGATGGGGTGTTACGAGCAGTACCAGCTCCGTCAGCAGCAACCTGAGTCTGGAGTTGTCGATGAGCAGCTTTCTTCACCTCCTAGTGATTTAGGTACCCACCAGCAGCAGACCCTGAACCCTGGATTCTTTTGGCTACCTGCCTCAGCTACTATTCTGATGCTGCCACCCGCCTGATTCCACACATCTGCTGCCAGCTGCTCCTTCTACCACCCACCATTTTTACCAGGGACTGGTACTGCCACCCACTTCCCCACTCTTCACCGGGCCATTATGTAGCCTTCTGATGCTGCTGCCACTTCACCACTCAAGTGTCCTCATCAGGGCCGTTCCTAGGCTAAATTGCACACAGGGCGAGCTGAAGAAATTTCACCCCCCTCGTAAAATAATGCGCAACAATGCAACACAGTCCTTCACCAGATAACTGCCCTCTGTAGCCATGTAATACCCACCTGTAACCAGACAGTTGCCCCAGTAGCCACGATAATTGCCTCTGCAGCCATGATAGTTGCCCCTGTAGCCAGTGTCCCCCTTGCAGCCAGTGGCCCCCTTGTAGCCAGTGCCCCCCTTGTAGCCAGCGGCCCCCTTGTAGCCAGCTGCCCCTTGTAGCCAGTGGCCCCCCTGTAGTCAGTGTCCTCTGTAGCCAGTTGCCCCCCTGTAGCCAGTGTCCCCCTGTAGCCAGTGGCCCCCTTGTAGCCAGTTGCCCCTGTAGCCAATGTCCCCTGTAGCCAGTTGTCCCTGTAGCCAGTTGTCCCCTGTAGACAGTTGCCCCCTTGTAGCCAGTGTCCCCCGTAGCCAGTGTCCCCCGTAGCCAGTGTCCCCCTGTAGCCAGTGTCCCCTGTAGGCAGTTGCCCCTTGTAGCCAGTGTTCCCCACCGTAGCCAGTGTCCCCACCGTAGCCAGTTTTTTTTTTTTTAAACATATTTTATTGGATTTTGAAAATTTAACATATAATTTACATCAAGACAGAAAATATGTGGCAAGCAGTACAGTTTACCAATATACAGAATTGCTGTTTCCTACTGAGATATTCCAAAAGTGGCAGAGAGCCATCTGGCTTCTAAACTTGCTGCCAAAGACTCCAGGCATCTAGGGAGGAAAAGGTTAGCATCTCAAGTATATATTGCCTGAAAAGGTACCTGCCAGAAAACACAGCATTTATACAAAACACTTTGCAGTAGAGGATAAACAAGAAAGCAATTCCCTGCATAGCAGATCATAACATGAATTATTAATTATTAAAATAACCAGAGGCAAGGTAAAAGACATAAAGAAAAGTTAACAAAAACCATCCTAATGAGGTCCTGACTTGTTTAAGAGACCAGCTATCTCACCCAAGATGAAGATGGGAGGGGATTATTAAATTTCAAAGGCCATTCCCAGGAACATCCCTGGACCCCTGAGCCGTTTTACCATTGTAAGTCACAGTGCCCCACCGTAGCCAGTGTCCCCACCGTAGCCAGTTGCCCCCCTTGTAGCCAGTTGCCCCCCTGTAGCCAGTTGCCCCCCCTGTAGCCAGTTGCCCCTCCTTTAGTCATTTTCCCCTGTAGCTCAGGATTTTAAAAATAATAAAAACGTACTCACCTTTCCCGGATCCCTGCAGCGTGTCCCAGTCCAGAGCCAGCATTCAGTGTAAGCGGCGTGACGTCATCACACCGCTTACACTCAGCTCCCGGTGTCTCCTGGGACGGACGGGAGCCAAACGTCGCAGGGGACATGGTGAAAGCCGTGCGCCCCCTGCGACGCTGCTGTGTATGTATCGGCGCGCTGACTGAGTGTTGATACATACAGGGGAGAAGGCAGGAGGGGAACGATCTGTCCTGCCTCCTCCCTATACCAGCAGCTGCACTAAGTGTGTGCAGCTGCTGACAGTAAGAGGCTAACCGCGGGGCAGAGAGGCGGGCGGCGCCCCCCTCGGGTGAGGGGAGCCTCAGTGCCTCGGGCGATCGCCCGCCTCTAGGAGCTGCCCTGCTCCTCATGCTGCTGCCAACTGAGCACTCTGTCAGTCGACCGGTTTTCTAATGCTGTTTCCACCCTCCACCACTCTATGACAGTGCCACTATGTTTGGTTTTCCCCTTCTTTTAATCTGTGGCGTGCATATAAAACACAGAACACATGCAAATATGTTTGAAAGATCAAACGAATGGCAAAATGATTGGTATCAATGCAAAATTACTGATGACACCCTCTCCACTCTTTTGGGGGGGAGGGGCTCTACATGTATCAGCATTTAACAGAATCACCACAATAAAATAAAAAATTAGCTGTTTGCCACAAATAGCAATATCCCAAGACACTGAAGTGGCTGGATTTGAGATGTATGTTGGGCTGAAATACACAAACACTGGATTTGACACAGAATCCTCCACAAAAAGTGAATACATTAACTCTTGGCCACAGATTAAAAAACCCCAGTTGATGGATTTCAGGCATGTATGTGGCAGAAATACGCACACCTGTATTTTACTGAAAATCAACCCACAAAACAAGAGAAGAAATGAATCCTTGAATATAAAATAGCCTACAGAAAAAAAACAGATGAAATTGAGGCATATATAGGGCAAATAAATATGCACAAAATTCCCTGTATTTCACTCCAAATTAACCCACAAAACAAGAGGAGAAATTAACCCTTGGATATTAAATACCATACAAAAATGAACAGATGAAATTTAGACGTATATGGAGGTAAAAAAAAAAAACATTGTATTTTATTCCAAATAAACCCACTAACAGGATTAATTAACCCTTGGATATGAAAAGCGCTCCAGAAATGAACAAAAGAAAATGTAGTCATATATGGGGGGTGAAAAACACGCTGTATTTTACTACAAATACACCCACTAACAACAGGCTTAATTAACCCTTGGATATGAAATGCGCTCTAGAAATGACCAGAAGAAATTTAGTCATATATGGGGGTGAAAAACACGCTGTATTTTACTCCATATAAAACCAATAACAGGCTTAATTAACCCTTGGATATGAAATGCGCTCCAGAAATGACCAGAAGAAATTTAGTCGTATATGGGGGTGAAAAACACGCTGTATTTTACTCCATATAAAACCATTAACAGGCTTAATTAATCCTTGGATATGAAATGCGCTCCACAAATGAACAGATGAAATTTAGATGTATATATGGGGGTAAAAAACAAACTGTATTTGACTCCAAATGGACCAGTAACAGGCTTGAGAAATCCTTGGATATGAAATTCCCTACTGAAATGAACAGGTGAAATTTAAATGTATATGGGGCAGAATTAGACCCACTCTGGACTTTAAGGAGAATACCCCACAAACTAAAACAAAATGATAACGGAAGAGGAGCAGTCTCTAATAAAAGCAGTATCTTTCAGAATGGAGCAGCAGATACAGAATGCTGGGTGAGCACCTGACAGACTTCTGGTGGTCTTCCCTGCCCCCAATCATGGTTTGTTACTTGGTTGTTTATTAGTTTTGTGCTTTGTGACTCACTCATGTTTTTTTATGTTTTGTATAATCAAACATTGATTAATCTGAAAATTTCAATAAAAATTAAATGTTTTAAAGATAAAAGCAATTTGCTTTATAATGAGAGCTATGCAGCAGCAGAAGCAGACGGACGCTTATGTCAGGGCACAATGAGAGAACTGTGTGGAGAGAGCGTACCGTCCTTATTTATAGTGCTGTGACGTCACAGAAGCCCGCTGGTCTCTGATTGGCTTCATGTCTGCACATGTCACTGAGGGTGTTCCTTTCTTCTTCCCAGAGTTCTCTGCCCCATGTCACGCCATGTGCTTGCAGCCATTTTAGCAATAAAAAACACGCTTTGTTCCTGCGAATCACCCCAAACTTCGACTTCTTGCAGAATCGAAGTCTTCCTGAAATTCTAAACGGATTCTACTTCGTTAGCATCGATTCGCCCATCTCTAAATATAACATCACATATCCCGGACGCTGAACACCAGAGAAGAAACAAATTACAAACACCAAAAGTACGTTTTTTTGGTAATTTCATGTCCCCTAAAAATTGGAATAAAATTAATCAAAAAAGTCGCTCATATCCCATACTAGGAGCAATAAAAAGTGCAAAAATACAGCCTCACTCACATCCGTAGGTGGAAGGACAAAAATATTTTTTATGGTACCGAAAAATAACGGAAACCCTAAATGTTTGGTTTTGTTATAAATTGTATCAACCTGTAGAATAAAGAGAACACATAATTTATACCGGAGAGTGAACCCCATAAAAACAAAACTCCTGCAAACATGGCGCAAGGACGTTGTTTTCACATTTTGCTCCCCTTAAAATTTTGTTGCAGTTTCCCAGTGTATTCAATGATAATATGAATAAAACCATTAGAAAGTCCATCTTGTCCCGCAAAATAAAAGCCCTCATATGTCTATGTCGGTGGCTCCATCAGGAAGGGGTAATAATACATATTTTCCACATTCTGTGTGACTTCTCTCATAGGTAACATTACATTTTCTCTCCTGTGTGAATTCTCTCATGTTTAACTATTATTTTTTTTTTTATAACTGTTTTTATTCAAGTCCAATGTAAAGTACATTACAAATCACATGAGAAGACTACAACATAGTATACATTCAAATAGTATCATTCAGTGTAATAACATTGGTACTTCAACATTTTGTATTTTAACCAGTCAACGTAAGTAGAAAGGTGTTACTTAGGTTACATTTCACATTTAATCCAGTAAAAGTATACCGATTAGAATGACTCCTTAGGCATCAAGAAATTTAGCCAACATATCATAGGGCTACATGTCTAACAGGATGTCTTCTTTTCCTATTGCCAACCTTTCGGTCTTCTATGAATTGTATAGCCCTCAGAGGTTCTCCCGTCGCGGGCCTCCCCCTACCTCCCAATGCTGCCCTGCCCAGGTGGTCCAGCTGCAGACATTGAGTTCTCCTCAGGTGCCGAATCCCGCCTTCATATCGTTTGATAAAATGGGGGAAAGTTAATCCTAACTTCCAATGGAATAAGGCGGTCAGGGTTGCCCACCCCAATAATACAAAATTGATATTGGTACATCTCAAGGGACATCACTGTGGCAGACTTTCCAAATCTACTCATACACTTGAGCTGACAGTGGAGCGTTGTCTGACATCTCTCTAACCAAATACCAGGCCGTGAGACCAAAGCACTTATGTATTGCCATTTTGATATCTGTTGAGAGGGTATCAATAAATTTTGCCCAGAGATTGAAATTTTTTTTTTTTACTCTGGATTCCTTGATGTTTAACTAGTTTTGATTTCTCTGTGAAAGATTTCCCACACTTTGAACATGAGAAAGGCTTCTCTCCTGTGTGAATTCTCTCATGTGAAAACAGAACTGATTTATGTGTAAAAGATTTCCCACACTTTGAACAAAAAAAGGGGTTTTCTCTCCGGGTTTTGAATTCTCTCTTTAAAAACCCAGAGCTGATTTGTCTGTAAAATATTTCCCACATTCTGAACATGAGAAAGGTTTCTCCCCAGTGTGAGTTCTCTTGTGTGCATTTAGATTCGATATCTTTATAAAAGATTTCCCACATTCGGAACATGAAAAAGGTTTCACTCCTGTGTGAGTTCTCTCATTTTGTAACAAGCCCAAAAAACCCGATATTCCACTTTCAAACATGAAAAAGGCCCCTTTCCCTTTGGTGAATTCTCTGGTGGCATTTTAGTTTTGGGATATTTTTGTAAAAGTTTTCCCACATTCAAAACCCCTTGAAAAAGGCATCCCCTGTGTAAATTTCCTCATGTTTAACAAAAATGTAAATTTTTTTCTAAAAGACTTCCCACATTCAAACAAATGTGGGAAACTCTCCTGTGTGAATTCTTTTGTGGGGCAATTAGAGTTGGTTTCTGTTTTAAAAGATTTCCCTACTTAAAAGAAAGGGAGAAAGCTTCCCCCCCTTGTGAATTCTTCTGGATAAAAAAGGTTTTTGAGCGTTTGAAAATACTTTACCAAATTTTGACCACAGGGAAAACCCTTTTTCCCCTTTTTTTGGCCTGTATTTATGGTAACCTTTCTGGGGTGGGTCGGGAAAAGGGTTTCCCTTTTTCATAGGGGGGAAATTAATTGGATAGGTCTGTACTCTGTCGCCCTGGGATTTACTTTCGGGGAAACTGGGGTTTGCTCCTGAAGAATGCGGCACAATATCTTCTTCCACTTTATAACTTAGTGAGGACATGCAGTTTCCTTAAACTTAAAAATATGTTTTAATGATTTTTCTTTTTTCAAACACCAAAAGAGAAACATTTTAAACATTTCCTTTTTAGGGGGGAAAACTCCTCCACTTTTTTTAAGTTATTTTGGACAGAGCCAGAGATGGATCCAGCAGGCCCACTTTTTAAGACCATTTTCCTACTCCCCAACGTCATGCAGTTATGCAGGATTCCCTTTGGTGCGCTGGCTTGCAACGTATGTAAGGTGTGATAGGCTGTCTGCACACATTTACCTCATTGCTTTTTAATTAGTATAAAGTGGTAAAATTTATAGAGTTGAAAAAAGGGTTTGATATGGGCTTTCCCCCATTTTGTGATCTTTTGGGCCCGGCTGTTTGTGGTGAAATTTAAAATAGGATGGAGAAATACGATGTGGACAGTGCAGAGCTCCATACGCCATTGAGGTAAACACAGCTATTAAGGTGCATGAAGGGCGAATAAACATTCTACATAGGAGCAGCTCACCCCCAAAATGACCCAGGATATGACCGAACATGGGTCTAACACAACACGAAACACTCAAGTGTATAGGACCCCGGAGCAACAAAAATATCACTAAACCTCTCTAACTTTACGTGTTTTGGGGGCCCAAGCAAAACCATGTCACGGGCACCTTGCTAACCCTACTGTTATGGGGCCCCGGGGAAAATCAGAGGGATGTACCGCAGCTTTTGCTAAACCTACTGTGGATGGGGCACCCGATGCAGACGAATGTCACCACACCTCTGCTAACTCTACTGTGTATATGTGTGTAGGGGGTGGGCGGGTACTTGTGTTGGGGGGGGGGGGGTATTTGGTGTGCATGTGATGTGGGTTGTATTTAAAGGGAACTTTGTTTTGTGTGGAGGAGGTACTTGTGGGGGGAACTTGTGTGTCTGTGTGAATGCCTGTAAGGGGATACTTTTAAGTGTGTGTAAATGTGTGTAATGAGTGCGGGTTTCTTTTTTTCCAGCGGCCCCCAGGGTTAAAAATTCCCCCCCTGGCTCCTGTGCCTTTTTCCTGCCCCCTTTTTGGTCCTTTTTGGGGGGTTGCAGGGTGCAGGAGACAAGCCAAAGTGGGACAGACTCGGCATTTCCCCAATGTCAATTGCCTATTAAAGCGCCAGGAAAGCAGGTTGACGCCCACCCCCCAAAGGGGAAACCCAGTTTTCCTACCCAAGGGAAAATTTGGAGTTACCGTGGGTGATATCCAGTTTTTCCCTGGAGGGCGAATAGGCAATCCACCCCCTATTTAATGTGGGGAAAATGTTATTTTTTTAAAAGTTCCCTTTTTGGAAACTATTTTGGGAACAACCTTGGACCCAAATTTTTTTTAAAATAAAAATGGTTAAAGGGGGCTGGTATAAATGTTTTTTTTTTTTCTCGTGCTTTTTAGTGGGGTTTTTTTTTTTTCCATAAAATTCCCAGTGATAAAATAGGGGGTTTCCCCTAAAAAGACGCCTCTCCATTACTATTGCTCGGCTTGGTATCGGCCCAGGGGTTTAGAAAAGGAGAGGAAACTGAAAATTTAACCCCCAAATAACCACCAAAGGAAACCCCCAAAATGTGCAACCAAAAAATTATCAGAATGGGAAAGGTCCTTTGAAACTTTTTTCCTTCAAAATCAAAAAATATCAGATCACACCCGGCCCTAAAAGCAAACCCAAATCACATTAGGGGGGTCATTTACCGGCTTTTCCCAAAAACCCCCGGGTGGCTGAAAACTAGGGAATTAGTGACAGGGGTTTTAGGTCACCCTTTGGGCATGACAAAAAAAGCACGCTGGCCAACCCCCAACCTAAAGCGGTAGTAAAAGAGATGAATTTTCCCGGGACCCACTTTTAAACCTAGCCCGGGAATTAAATGGAAAAAAAACAGATCCCAAATTGCAAAAAAAAACCTTTATGTAAAAAAAATTGCCCCCCCGGACATCACCCTTATTTAATTATTTAATTAATAACGGGTTCTCCCGCGAAATATAAATTCCGGGGGTGGTCCCTCTCCCGCCACAGCACAATCTCTAAGAGGATGGTTCCCTCTATTACCCCCCCCCAAAAAAACTGAAAGGTGTGTTCCTGTCTCCCCTTCTCCCCCCTTCCCCCCACCATTGTGTTATGCTCCCCATTGCCAACAAAAAAATCCCAACCCCCCGCATAATTTCCTAAAACCCTTTTCCCCCTAATCCCCCCATAGCCCCCTTTGCCCTCCCCCTTATCACCCCACCTACTACAAAACCCTTTTGCACCTATCCCCCCCAAAACCCCTTTCCCACCTGCCCCTTTATCACCCCAAAACCCTCCCCACCTATCACCTCTTGTATTTTTGGTACGGGGAGATGGCACGGGTGGGGGAAGTGCTAAAAAAAAAAAAAATTTTTCAAAGATTTTTTGGGGCAAAAAAATTTGCAGGGACAAGTTGTGGCGGAGAAGATTGGGGTTCGTAGAAGATGTCTCCGATGAGTACCTAAAATTAACTGTGTACACTTTTTACTATCAAGTGTTGTGACTGTAAACAGGAAATTTACAGTCGGGCAGTAGGGGTTCAGTGGGTTTAAACAAAAAAAGTTAAAATCAAGTTGATTTTTACTCAATCTAGATACGATTTTTCTCCGAAAAAAATCTCGATCGAGACTTGTGATCGGCCCCCTTTTTAAATGACACAAAACTTTGGGCCTGTACTTTGGGGTTTTCCCGCCAATCAATGCAGAGCTCAGAAAAGGGGGTTTAAAAACATACCAAATGAGGGGTAGGGATCTCAAATGCCCCGCAAAAAAACACATGACTATTTTAAATATTCACTAAACTTTCCCTTTCGATTAAAATGTTTTGTGAACTAAACCCACTTCCTTTCTGCTTTGCTTGGGGTTTAAAGGAAGCAGACACACAAATTTCCCCGCCCATCTGACAAAGGAAAAACTGCAAAATAGATTAGTTAGGGGGTTTGGGGTACAGCAAGATTATTGGGAAAACCCAACAGTTTGTTTAGGGGTTTTTATTTTTTGCGACTGCAACTTTTTAAAAATTTTATTTTTATTGCCCAAAATTTATTGATCCCCCCCCCGTTTTGGGGGGGCAGATTTTGCACAAGACACTGGGTTTGGGAAAACACCTCAAAAGAAAAACGCTTTGATATGCTTGGGTTTTTTGCAGAAAATTTGATTCCGGCCCAAAAATTCCTTTCTGGGAATTTTGGGGGGACAGCCGGTGTACAAAATAGTTCTTCCCTAAGACCCCCCTTTTACAATATTCCATAAAAATATTCTTTTTGTAATTCCCATTTGCCCCGTTGCAAATTTTTTGGCATTTAAGAAAACTGTTGATTTGTGTCAGGGTTTCTTCCATAAAGACCCCATTTCAAAAGATATTCCAAAAAAAAAAAATTCCCGTTTCTAATCCCATTTGCCAGTTGGAAATGATAGGGGTTTAAGAACACTTGTGATTTGGGTGTCTTTTTGGGGGTACCGGGTTTTTCAATAAGAACTGTGAACAAATCTTGTCTTTTTTAAAATTTACATTTTTTTAAAATGTTAAACAAACTAGACGGTAAGTGAGAAAAGGGGGGGGCTAGGAACAGGAACTTTGAAAGGGGCCCAACTAAGCACTCCTTTTTATGTTCTGGACAACACACAAGCGAGGGCCCCTCTTCCCGTTGGGAGGGAAACCCTCAGACCTGTCAAACCCCTTTTGTCGGGGTTTTTCCCTTTCATCTCATTTCTGAAGAGGGGGCAGCAATCTGTTCTTCAGTGGTTTTAAAACCCAAACCGCATCGAGCAGTTATACCCCCTTTTTCTCATCATGAACAAAAAATATCCATCATCATCACCATCCCAAAAAAAAGCAAACATGGGCCAAACATCACCCAATAAACAGAAAAACACTAATAATCTGAAGAGCTCTTTATGACACAAAAAGTTTGGGGTCAGAAGGCATTTCAAAAATCAAGAAGGGTCAAGGGGGATTTTTTGTCACTCTGACGACCAATCGCAGATGCCCCAGAGGAGAAAGGGAGGGTTTTCCCCCTCCTCCACTGGGACTCCCCCAAAAATTTTTAAAGGTTTGAAAAAGACAAACACGAGCAAAAAAACCCTGGAACCCGGGAAAATGTTTTTTTCCCGACCCTCCCTTAACATGGAGTTTTTTCTTTTTCCCCCAAAATACAAAGCTCTCAACAAAAAGGGCAACATTGTGTACATTAAGGGGATGGGCACCCCTACCCAAAAAAGGGATGCCACCTAAATGCTAACATGGCAACACTGCCAGGATCTTCAAAGTAAACCAGCTGCTTTGGGGATAATTGGGGAACAAGCAGATCAAGGGGAAAAACCTTGCCAAAAAAAATCAACGTCCGGGGGGGAGCACATTTGCCTCTCCAAAAAAAGCAAAAACAGTTATCTCCCGCGCGCAAGTAAAACGAGAGGAAAAAAAAAGAAGTCAAAAGAAGGGCCCCCTGGGTTTGGGAAATGAAGCGTTTAGCCAACTTTTTCCGAGAAGCTCACTTCGTCCATATTCATGGAAAGGAGCCCGAGCTCCTTGAGCCCATTCCCGATGAGTTTATGGCATAATGTGACAAATATCCTTTGCAAAATATTTCATTGTTGCTTAACCCCAAGGGTGTAATGGTGGTACATAACGCTTTTTTTAAAATTTTTTCATGGAGGGGGGAAGCGCTCTCATATAGGGAGAAAAATTTTTCAAGCGCTACCTTTGGGTTTTTGACTGTCTGCTGAGGAAGGCCGAGGGCTTTTGCTCACACTTCCGGGTTCGCACCCCCGCCCTTTTTTCCCGACTGTCCCGCTTGCAAAAGTCATCTGGACCTCCCCCTCAACCAATTAATGCGAAGTGGCCCAAAACGCCGAAAACCGCCCTACCTGCCCAGCGTTTTTTGGGACAGTGTAATACCATTTTTCAGTAAGAAGTGTCCCCAAAGGCCTTTTTTAGCAGTGGTACGGAACCCCGGGGTGTTGACCAATAGGGGGTGGAGGGCGGGGGGGGCAAAAGGGTCTCTGCACCAACCTTGGAAAATTTTGAAGAGGCCACTAAAATGGCAGGGCAAGGGAATTCATTTCTCAGGGCCCTTTTTACTGAAACAAGCGTTAGACACTCTGTGGCAGCAGGTTTCAGCAGTTATGAGGAGTAAGGCGCACACAGAGCCTTACTCAACTCCACGAAGGATGAGGCAGGTCCAACTGGTTTCCCAAATTCATAGGATCTTCTTAAGTTGTGGTTCTATGTCCAGGCTGGGTGCAAGAAATGGCATCAGCTCACAGAGTACAGTGCCTGAGGCTAGCCAGGCTCTGTGACGGTCCAAGGATGATGATTGGAGGAGGATTAGGAGGCAGGGGAAGACACCTCCCGATCAGGCAATTACCCTTCCATGGTCATAGGTTCGCACAGATTAACAGGAGGAATATGTGTTAGTGCCCCCTTAACGAACCCCGAGGCTTGCGGTAAATCCGGCAGCAATCTCACACATGAGTAGCTTCTGGATGTTATATTTACCTGCAACATGATCACAGCATCAAGGCAAATCAAAATGAACAGTGGTTTACTGGGTGGCGCCACTCCTCCTTGATTCCGTACCAGATCAACAGTCTCGCAATTCTCTTCCACCACACAAATTATCTCTATAACTACAATGCAGGAATTTGAGAACAGTGTGCTCATTGTACCAACTCGGGCATCTCATTTTCTCCATCTTCTTCAACGTTATTAATTCACAGTGGAACAACATCAGCAAACGGCCTCTGCCAGTTTTAATGGCAAGTAGCCGCAAGGCAGTCATTCTGGTGGCACGAAGCCTACTGATGACCATTGGCAATCGTTTACCACATCACCAACGCTGCATTCAGACACACAGAGACGCCTTAAGACATGAGGTCCATTGATCCTCCGCTGCGGCTTCAAAACCCCGATGTTATTGTCAGACCCTATTGACTCCTGGAGTCTAAACTGGTTGAATGGCCTGAGTTGCTCAGCAGCCATAGAGCACACGTTGTCAAACGGCGGTCCTCCAGCTGATTGGAAACCCTACAAGCACCATCATGCCACTGATATAGACTTATACAAAGTGGCATGATGAGAGTTGTAGTTCCCCAACAGCTGGAGGTCCGCCAGTTTGACACCCCTGTCATAGAGTGTTTTATTCTGTCAGCACGAGCATCATCTCGGAAAGTCACCTCATCTGGCGGGATTCTATACATAGATCAAACGTATCCATCTTCACTCTAGAATCCTGATCGTTGACATTAATCAAAATGAAATCAAGCGTGGATCTCTGCCGATTTTGTTGACCCGGTTGCCGATTACACTGGATAGTAAATAGTAGCACGTCCTTCTTCCACACTGCGTGAAATACACCATACCAGTATTGAAAAAAAATCTTATTTCAAATACTCATTCCATCGTGCACAATTATATTCTGACGTGTCAATAAGGACATATTTGCTGTTTTGGGGTCAGCCTACAGTAAAAGGGGGTGCTAGGGTGAAATAAGGGCAGTATATTCCGTATCGAGGAGTCCAAAATTTTCCCCAAAAAGGGGCCCATAATATGTTAAAAATAGCTGCATGGTCCCCTGAAACGTTTAAATAGAAAACAGACGGCGCCCTTGCTACCACTGCAACCCCCTATAACTCTTTCGTAACACGGCCCTCGCCAGCTGAACCGTCATGATCCCCTTTGTGAGGATGTTTCTTGCTTGCCTACCACATATATCACATGATTGGGGGCTCCTGCCAGTTACCATGTGCCATTTCCAATACCGCATCTTCTTACGTGTCAAAGGGCCCCCTAGCAGCTGCTACCACTGCACCTCGTATACCTATGTTGTCCTAATCTTTTCAGTTAGCTATTGAAAAGAATGAATTATTTTAGCTGTGAATTTTTTTTCTGTGACTCTTTTTTAAACCAAATTTTCTTCACTAAGTTTTTTAATGTTCCATTTAAATGTTATGGTGGTTTTTCCAGATTCTTCTCACCTGTATAGGTATAAAAATCAACGTGATCATCTCTCCCATTGACTTTAATAGGAATCGACGATCGGATCGAGATTAAGAAAATTGACACGAATTGGGCTCATTCCATTTTTTTAAGGGAAAAACCCCAACTCTAAATCTGCAGAAACCTTTTTGAAAAGGGGGGATTGGGGAAAACTGGGTGTCTACCCCTTATTTTTGATGGGGGGATTTTACAGTCCCGAGAACCTGTCCCCACTGGGGTTCCCCCTATATGGGCATTTTATGGGGAAAAATACAGTTTTTGGGGAGGAACCTGGGGCCCACCCCTTTTTGGGTTTTAAATACCAAACCCCATATGGGTCCAAAACCCGATGGAGGAAATAATTAACCTTTTCATTTTAACCAAGGGCCTGTTTGGTTTTACCCCAATGGTGCCCCCAACCACTAAACTGGGTCCCACTTTTTATGGGTTTGGGAATATACAGTCTGCAAAACCTGCCCAAACTGGGTCCAAACCCCTATATGGCACTGTAAAGGAGCTAATATACGTCCCCCGGAGAGCCTGTGTTTCACTGGGGCTTCCACTATATGGTTTACGTATTTGGGGGTAAAAACAGTCTGCAGAGCCCGTTTTAACCCCTGGTGTCCCAACCCCATATGGTCACTGTATTTGGGGGATAATATCAGTCCCGCAGAGCCTGTGCACACTGGTGTCCCCTTATTTATGGTAAATGTATGGAGGTAAAAATACAGTAGCACAGCCCGCGAACTGGGGTCTACCACTAAATGGTAATGGTATGGTTTGGGAAAATTTCCCCCCTGCAAACCCGTTTCAATGGGTCAAACCCCAAAAATGGTCACTGTAAAGGGGGGGTTTTACAGTCTGAAGCCCGTTAAAACTGGTGTTACCCCTATATGGAAAGGGAAAAAATTCCCGTCTGCAAGCCTGCTTTCACTGGGGTCAAGCTTTATATGGTCATGTATGGGGGGTAAATCAGTCTGCAGGCCTGTGTAACCCCTGGGTCTACCACTAAAGTAATTTCTGATGGGGGAAATTTTTGGTTTTTAGTGTAATGATTTTAAGTTTAAAGGTGAACCCAAACCCATTCCCAAAAGTCTAGGAAAAACCCAAATGAGGGCCCAAAAACCCAAATTAGGTTTTTCCAGAGCCGTTACACAGTTAGGTTTTAGTGGGTGTTACTTTTTGTAAAGGGGGGGGGGTACCTGACAAGAAAGGGTGTGATCATTTAACCCTTTAACCCTCCCAATCGACACCCCCCACTCTGCTTTCCCAAAAAACTCCCTTTTAAATCGCTCCTCCTTTTTACCTCTCCCCGTGAAACCTCAGGAGCCACTCACAAAGATGGGGGCACCCTGGCCTCATCTTTACCCCCCTCTGCCCCTATCCGACTTCTCAAATTTTCCCCCAAACCCCCAAACTGACCCCAAGCTGCTTAAACCCTTTACCCCTTTTTTTCCCCCAAACCGGGTCCCCCTTTCCTTTTTACCAGTACGGCCCCGGGAAACTACAAAACCTTTAACCCCCCCTACTTCCCTTTTGACTCTCCTTGCCCCCTTTTCCCAAATACTTCCATTTAATGACCCAGAGCAGCCCCACTTTTCTACAAACCCTACAATCCCCAAAAGCCCTTGACTCAGTCGCCCCCTCTCCCAAAAAAACAGAACCCGCAAAAACAAAAGGCAAACCCCGGGACACAGCTCCCCCTAAACAAATGAGGGGGGCTTCCCGAGCTGCCGAACGCCGCTGGAAGAAAACTCACTCCACTGAAGACTTTGCCTTATACAAAAACTCACGCAGACATTTTAAATCCCCCCAATTCGCCTCACCCAAAAAGGATAAAATTTTACCACTCTCATTTCCTTCCCCTGTCCCAAACCCCGGCAATTATTTAAACCCTTTCAACTCTCTTCTCCTCCAAAAACACCTCCCCCCCCCATCCCTCCTTTCAGCAAACACCCTTTTCCAAATTCCCCTTTCCCTTTAGAAGTTTAAACCCCATCAGAGAAAACTTCCCCCCAGTCCCCAAACCCCCCCCCACCCCTACCCTTTTCAACCGCTTTTTTCCCCCCCAACCCTTTCTTCCCCATGGTCAATCAGACAAAACTCTCCCTCTTTTTGTCCCAAAACCAACCTCCCCTACCGGTTGCCTTGCCCACTGCCCATCCCCCCTCAAACCCAGACCTCCGGGGTTTTTATCTTTCCCCGCCCCCAAACCCCTCTCTTCAACCATTACTTAAACCCCCTAGGTCCCTTTCCCCTTTTGCCCTTAAACTTTCTAATATCACTCCAATCCTTAAAAAAACAAAACCCCTTGACCCCTCTTTTCCCGTCCAAACTATCGCCCCATCTCCCTGCTCCCCTTTTTCTTCCCAAAAATCCCCCGAGCAGCAGTCTATCTTTAACTGTCCCCCCCACCTCTTTCCCCCAAATCTCTTTTTGACCCCCTACAAACTGGTTTTCCCCACCCACCACTCCCCCCCAAAACCCCCCTAAAACCCCAAAATCACTTTAAAAAACCCCAGTAACTGCTAAAGCCCCCATGCCACTACTCTGTGCCCTCCTCTTAGAAACCCGTCCTCTGCCTTTTACCTGCGACCATTCCCTCCTGCTACAAATCCCCTCCCCCTCGGCTCACGGACTTGGCTCTTTTCCGGGTCCCCGTTTCCTCACGAAAGGACTTTCAGGCTCACTCCCCACCCCCCCCCTCTCTTTCTTTTCCCCGGGGCGCACCCCTCCTCCCCGGGCCCCCCTCGGTCCGGTTTGGTTTTTTCCCCCAAAGGGGCAGTTTGACCCCCCAAATCTTTTTATCCCACAACCCTTGGCCTCGGTCAGCTCATAACCCACAGGAAAATTTTATTACCACCCGTTTCTGGCGATACCCAACTCAAAATTCCGGCCCCGATGTCACTTCTCCCCCTGGGTCCCTGACTGTCCCCGTCGCCATAAACCTTCCCTTTCCCCATTTAACCCTCTCCCAAAACTAAAAGTGGAGAAAAAAGAAACCATCCCTTTTCCCCTTTCCCAAATTCCCTTGCCCCCGATCTCGGGTATTTTCAGTCAAAGGGTCCCCACTCTCACCTGTTCCCCCAAGTCCGGGTGCCTTTGGGGAAAACCAAAACTCCGCTCAAATTTTTAAACCCCAAAATCCAAAAACCCCCCCCCCCTTGCCGCCCCCCTTCCCCCCTGAAAAACAACTCTCGCATCCCCTCATTCCACAACTATAACACTTACAAAAATTTCTGGTCCTGCCCTTTTCATCTCCCGCCTAACTACTGCAACAACCTTCTCTGTGGGCCCCCCGGCTTCACCCTCGGGTTTCCCCCCAATCCATCCTTAACTCTGCGGCCCCTCTTATCCACCCTCTTCCTCGCTACCTTTTCCCCCGCCTCTTCCCCCCGCCAAATCCTTACTGGGTTCCCCTTCCCCAAAAAACTTTTTAAGCTCCCTGACCTACAAGGCTCTCCCCTGACCCCTCCCCCCATACATCCTGCCCAAATTTCCCTTTTTCTCCCCCCCCGCACTCTCCGCTTCCCCACGGCCTTCTCCCTTCTCCCCCCTTATTTAGCTCCTCCCCTAACCAAACCCCCAAGAATTCCCCCCGTCTTTTAACCCCCACTTTTTTAAAAAACCCTTCCCCAAAACATCAGACTTCCCCCTCACTTTTACCACTTCAAAAGCAAACCCGAAAAAATTTAATTTTTTCATGCTTTCCTATAACTTCACTAACCTTGTCACTACTTTCCTCCACAAAACATTCCGCCCCTCCCCCCCCCTCCTTTTCTTTCCCCCCCCTTGTAGATTGTAACCCTCGGGGTGGGTCCCTCTCCCTCTGTCGTGCCCAAATTGGGCATTACAACTTATCACTGTCCCCATTTTGTAATGTTTTGTATGTAAACCCCCCCGAATGTACAACCCCCCCTGGAATCAATTGGGGCATAAAAAAAAAAAAATTTAAAAAAAATTTATTTCAAAAATTTTTTGGGGTGCTGCAGCGCACCCCACTTTAGGGCCCCCCTGATGGCCACCTTAAAAAATTTGGGAAGGGATGGCTAAAGGGTTTTACTAAATGTCCTCAATCCCGGCCATCATGCAAATGTTCTCAAGCAGGGGAAAACCCAAAAACCTTTAACCTAACCCCTTTTTTACGGCAGGACCCAAAAAAACGGGCCCTTGGGGAGAAATTACCCCCTAGGCCCCCCCAAACCGGTTTAAACCAGGGTCCCTGAAGAAACCTCTAAAATTTATTTTCTACTCCCCTGTGGTCCCCATCTTCTGGGGCTCCTTCTTCAAACCCCTCACTCCCCTCCCCCTCACCCCCTCAACTTCTTTTCTTCCGGCCTTTCCCCTTTAGTATCAGT
>JAODAL010035706.1:0-42623 GCA_025379985.1 Phyllomedusa bahiana
TATTTATTTTGGGGTCCTGTCTGGGGGTGCGGGGACCTGTACGGGGATGTAGGGGGTCCACCCTGGGATGCTGTGGTCCAATTCTGAGAGGCGCGCGAGTTTTCTTCTGGGTCGGGTGGGCCTTCCTATTTGCTGGGTCCGGGTTTTGGGGATGCGGGGGTCCCTTTGGGGGTTCTGGGTCCCCCATTTTGGGGGGAGGTGCTGGAGTATTGTTCTGGAGGGTGCAAGGGTCCAGTTCTGAGGGGTGCTGGAGTCCCATTTTGGGGGAGGGGGATGTGCGGAAGTCTTGTTCTGGGGTGTGTGGAGGTCCAGTTTTGAGGGGGGATTTTTTTTGGGTGGGGGGTTTTGGGGGGTTTTCGTTTTGGGGGGTGCAGGGGTCTTTTCTGGGGGTTGGGGGTTCAGTACTGTGGGTGCGGCGGTCCCATTTTGTGGGTCTAGTTCATGAGAGTGCTGGGGTCTTTAGTGTGTGGGGGGGCATGGATGAACAGTTCTGAGGGGTGTTAGGGTCTTGTTTTGGGGGGGGGGGGTGCGGGAGTCTTGTTCTGGGGGTGTGGAGGTCCAGTTCTGTGGGTGCGGGGGTCCAGTTCTGTGGGTCCAGTTCAGGAGAGTGCTGGGGTCCTGAGTTTTGTTGGGAGGGGGGGGGGAGGGGGGGGCCCGGGGGGACAGTTCGGGGGGGGTCCTTCTTTTCTTTTCACCATTTTCTTTTACATGCTATAGGGGGAAGGGCAGACTGGGTTCTGGTCTAGGGTTTCGCCGCCGGTTTTACCAAGCAGGAAATTGCTCTTTTAAATTAAACATGGCTGGAGAGTAAGAAGAAGTGAGGCGCGGGGGGGGGCGGGGGGGTGGGTACGCTCGTGTGCCTCCTGTCCTTCATTACAGGCTTATCGATCCCTCCTGTGAATTGGGGTGAGGGGGGCACATACTTATTTAAGTGCTCAGATATCACTATGAACTATGGGACCATTGAGCCTAGGATGAAAATTAAAAACTTTTTCCGCCCCCGTGAGGAGAGCCCGGGGTCCTGCCAAAAGGGGCAGGGGGGGGCCCCCGTAGGGAGGGGTTCCCGGGTCCTCCCAAAGTGAGGACGATCCCGGGCCCTGCAAAGTGACGGACGAGGTCCCGGGGTCCTGCCAAAGTGACGGACGAGGTCCCGGGGTCCTGCCAAAGTGGGGACAGGTCCCCTTGGGGGGAAACCCCGGGGGGCCTCCAAAAAACGGAGGGGGTGGGGCCGGGGGGTACCCCTCCCCCAAAATCGGCGGGGGGGTTTAAAAGGCCCCCGGGTCCTGCCGTGACGGACCGATGGGCCCCGGGGGGGTGGGGTCTGCTCCAAAACGACGACCCCCCGGGCCCTGCTCCAAAAAAGACGAGGCCCCGGGGGCCCTGCCCAAACGGAGAGGCCCCGGGTCCTGCCCAAAGGACGAGCCCCGGGTCCTGCCCTGGTGAGGAGAGCCCCTTTCCTGCCCTGGTGAGGACAACCCGGGGGCCGTGGACCCCGGGGCCTGTAAAAAAGACAGGCCCCGGGGTCCGCTCCAAAACGACGAGGCCCCGGGTCCTGCCCCTGGAGAGGTAATTTCCCAAGCCTTGGAGGGGTTTTAAACCCGGGAGGAAATGTGCTCCCAAGTTCTATGGTAAAGCAGGGGCTACACTGTATAAGGAAAAAAGGCTTACTCAAAATACGGCATGTTATAATGGATATAGGGGAGGTCGTAACCCGTTAAAAAAGGGAAGTTAAATCCCTCCTGAAGTTTCATATAAAGGATTTTGTTGGAAGTATATAAACCCCAAGTCCATTAGACAGAGCAGAGACCTGCCAGGTCCCATCCCCCATCACTTGCCATCGCCACTAACGAGGCAAGAGATGAATGTGCTACAAATGCATTAAGCCGGACCTGAAATATTTATAACCCCTTCCTGGCCACGAGGGGGAAATTTTCATTAGAACGCCAGGGTTGTTATTTTCGTAAAATCCCCCCTCTAACCCCCAGATACTGTAATAAAACCCCCATCATTCCCCCCGGGCAATTCCATGACTTTGAAACATTTATGTTTACATGAAGAACATGACCAGACTGACCGATAACTCAGAAGAGACTTCATCAGATCCCGGAAAGTGACCCCAACCCTAACCCACTATATCCCAGAGGAGAAAAAAATTAACCCGAATGTACGGCCCCCCAATGGGAAGGTAAAACTGATTTCTGGGCCCCAAATTTTTAAAAAATATAAATACTTTTAATTCTGCCCCTATGTACAAGGGAAAATAAATACATAAAAACGCCCCCCCAGTACAAAAATATAACTTTCTATAAAAACTTTCCCTATGTTTCAAAATTTTAAAAATACTTATAATACTGCCCTTTTTGTAAAAAAGAATAAGCTACAATTTAAAAAAAACTGTCCCTATGTACAAGAAAAATAACTTTTTAAAAATACTTTCCCCTATGACCAAAAATACAACTAAAAAAAAAATATAATATGGGGGCCCATGTACAAGAATATAAAAATAGTATATTTTCGCCTCCTAATTTTCAAAAAATTAACTACAAAAATACTGCCCCTATTCAAGAAAAAAACTATATAATAAATGCCCCCATGTACAAAAATATAACTACTATTTAAAATGGGCCCCCTATTTTTTAAAAGAATATAATTTCTATAATAAATGCCCCTTTTTACAAGAATATAACTACTTAAAAATAAAAGGGGTCCCTATTTTTACAAAAATTTTAAAATACTTAATAAATGCCCCCATGTACAAGAAAAATAACTACTATAATAAGCCCCCCATGTACAAGAAAATAATATATAATACTGCCCCCATGTAAAGAAAAATAACTACTATAATACTGGCCCCCCCCCCCATGTACAAAAAATATAGCTACAAAAAATATTTCTTTCCCCAAGTAAAAAGGAATAAAACTTTCTATACTAGCCCCTATGTACAAGAATACAATACTTTTAATTTCGTCCCTTAAAGTACCCAAAAAAAAAAAAATTTTCCCCATAATACTGTCCCCTTGTACAAGGGAAAAAACCTAAATATAAAAAATTTCCCCCCTTTTGTACCGAATATAATACTTTTTTACTGTCCCCCGTACAAGAATATAACTACTATAATACTGCCCTTTCCCATTTTACAAGAAATAACTTTTAAACTTTCCCCCTATTACAAGAATATAAAAAATACTATTAAAACTGCTCCCTATTACAAAAAATAACTAAATATAATTTTTTTTCCCCCTTTTGTACAAGAATATACTGTTTAATTTCTGCCCCCAGGTACAAAAATATAACTATTATAATACTGCACTCTATTGTACAAGAATTTTAAAACTACTAAATACTGCCCCTATGTCAAGAATAAAACCTATAAAAAATGCCCCATTTTACAAGAATATAACCCACTATAATACTTTCCGCCTAAATACAAAATATAATCTATAAAACTCCCTATGTACAAGAATATAAACTATAATTTTACTGCCCCCCGTACAAGAAAAATAAAAATACTTAAAAACTGCTCCCTATGTACAAGAAAAAAAACTACTATAAAACTTTCCCAAAGTAAAAAGAATATAACTATATAAATACTGTCCCTATTTACAAAGAAATAACTACTATAAAAAATTTCTCCCTATGTAAAAAGAAAAATAACTGTTTAATTAAATGGCCCCCAGGCACAAAAATAAACTAATATTATACTGCACTCTATGTACAAGAAAAAAGCCAATATAAATTTCTGCCCTCTAGTACCCAAAAAAAAACTACTATAAAAAACTGCCCCCCTTGGGAAAAAGGAAAAATTTAAACTACTTTAAAATTGCCCTATGTAAAAAATATAATTTTATAATACTGCCCCCTATGAAAAAAGGGAAAATAGGGAAATATAATACTGCTTCCCCCTTTTTACAAATATAACCATAAACTGGCCCCCATTACAAGAATACAACTTTCTTTTTTAATGTCCTCTATGTACAAGAATATAACAAATTTTAAAAATGCCCCCCCTTTTACAAGATATAAAAATATAATACCCGCCCTATGTAAAAAAGAATATAAATTTCTATTAAAAACTGCCCTCTATGGGACAAGAATTTAACTACTTTAAAAAACTGTCCTCTATGGGACAAGAAATAAAAAAAACCCCAAAACCCCCAAAAAATACTGCCCCTATGTACAAGAATACAAAATAAATTAAAACTGTCCTCTTGTACAAGAATTTTAACTACTAAAATTTCTGCCCCCCCCATGTTTCAAGAATATTTAAAGTTTTAATACTGCCCCTAAAGGGACAAAAAAAATAAAAATTATAAACTGCACTCTATGTACAAAAATATAAACTAATATAATTTCCCGCCCCCCATTTTACAAAAATATAACTACCCCTAAACTGCCCAATTACAAAGGGGGCTATCCTAATATAATTTGCCCCCCCTATTACAAGAATATTTAAAACTTAATACGTTCCCTGGAAAAAGAATATAACTACTATAAACTGCCTCCTATGTAAAAATATAAATACTAAATACCCCCTCCTATGTACAAGAATATAAATTTCTATAATACTGCTTTCCCCATGTCAAAAATATAACTACTATAATACTGCCCCCTATGTACAAAAAATAAACTTTTTTTAAATTTCTGCCCCCAAAGGACAAAAAAAAAATAAAATTTTTAAAAAATGGGACTCTAAGTACAAGAATAAAAGCTACTAAATACTGGCCCCCCCTATGGAAAAGAAATAAAACTACTATAATACTGGCCCCCATGTACAAGGAAAAATAACTTTCTATTTAAAACTGCCTCCTTTATACAAGGGAAAATAACTACAAAAATACTCCTCCCAAAGTACAAAATATAACTACTTTTTAAATTGGGGCCCCATGACAAAAATTTTAAAAATACTATAATTTTCTGCTCCATTTTACAAAAAATATAAAATATATAATACTGTCCCCTATGTACAAGAAAAATAACTACTTAAAAAAATTGGGCCCTATGTACAAGAAAATAACTACTTTTAATAAAGCTCCCTATTTTCAAGGGGAAAATTAAAAAAAAGTTTTTAATACGCCCCTAGGTACAAAAATAAAACTATTTTTTTACTTTCATCTAAATTTCAAAAATTTTTAATACTATAATTTCTGCCCCCAAAGTAAAAGAATAACTACTTAAAAAAATGCCTCCTATTAAAAAGAATATAAAATTTCTATTAAAAACTGCCCCCTATGTACAAAATAAAAATTTTCTATAATGCTGCCCCAAAGTACAAGAAATTAAAATACTTTTAAAATGCACCCTTTTGTTTCAAGAATTTAACTACAAAAATTCGGCCCCCCTTTTTAAAAAGGAAAATAATAATATAATTTTGCACCCTATTTTACAAAATATAACAAAATAAACTGTTCCCTAATTTCAAGAATAAAACTAAATATTTAAACTTTTTTTCATAAAACAAAAATAAACTCTACTATAAAAAAAAATGCTCCCATGTACAAAAATATTAAATACTATATACTGGCCCCCCATAAACAAAAAATAAAAAATACTATAATAAATGCCCCCTATGTACAAGAAATAACTACATAATACTTCCCAATGTACAAGGGAAAATAAAATACGAAATACTGCCCCCTAAGTAAAAAGGGAAAATAAAACTATTAAAACCGCTCCCATGTACAAAAATATAATACTATAATAGTGCCTCCTATGTACAAATTTTATAAACCCGGTGGTTTTTAAAATTACATAGGTGTTTTTTTTAATTTGCATGTCCATTATTAAGGGGGTACATTAAGCAGTATTTCCCCTCAAACAGGGTTTTTCTAAAAACCCGGGTATTAAATTTTCAGGTGCATACTATATATATGTCTATCATCCAGGGGTATTTTGATGGTTGGTGCCATCAAAAAAAATGTATATTATACAGTTATTGTCAGTTATACATGTGTACAGGTTTACATTAGTCAGTTGTGCATCATAAAGGTGTGCATTAGTTAGGTGTATATTTTAAAATTTTTTCCTTTAAAAACAGGGGTACGTTAAAAAAAAAATTTCGCTTTTAAAAGGTATACATCATACAGGGGGTCCAATTTAAGGGGTGTTAACAAATGGAAAGGGAAAAAAAAAGTATTTATCCCTTGGGTGATTGGGGTTTAAAATTTTCCCCCTGGGGCAAAGGGCATGAACAGTCTAAAATTTTAAGGGCAGGTTTTAAAAATTTTAAAATTGAGAGAATTTATATTGGAGAAAAACCAAAATAAAAAACCAGGGAAAAAACCCCTTGTATTAAAAGCGGGAGCACCCCGTGCATACTTTTTGCCCCGGGGTGTAAGGTGTGGGCACCCCAAAGACCCTTTTTTTGGAGTTTTTGAAATTTGTTTCTTCCTCTAGAACACAGGGGTACCACCGCTCAGGGGGACACAAAAGGGGGGGATAGCCCCCATAAAGCTAAATTTTTTCCCGGGGGGGGGTGGGAGGAGACTGTGTTTTGAGGGGGGAAGTTTTAACCCCCTTTTTTTCTAACTTCTTTATTGGGCTAATTTAAATTATGACGTTTTTCCGTTGTGGCAAGGGGCCGAATGAATTTGATGCATCTATGGGGGACACCAATTTCAAAAACCAATTTGGGCCCGGTTTTCCAGTGAGGTTAGTGATACCGGGATATCTTTTCTGGATTTTTTTAAAATTGTAAAGTTTTGGGGGGGTAAATTTAGTTTTTTTGGGGTGGGAGAGCCAAACGGGCCCCCCGAGCCTTAAGAAAGGGGGAAACCCAACCCGGGGAAAATTTGAGGAAATACGTAGAAAATTTTTTTCCCCGAAATGAGGACTTTTACCACCAGTCTAGGAATTTATGCTCCAGGTTCATGGTGAGAGGGTACCCAGAATCAACGTTAAGACCGGCCTTTAGACATGTATTGGAAAGTGATAGATCTTCCCTATTGGTGACGGGGAAGAGGAGAAAGGAAACCCTCTGAGAGGAAAGGAGTCTTAGGGTATGTTCACATGGTGTACTGCGGCATGTACAGTTCTCGCCGCAGTACATCGTGTGTCTCGGGAGCTCGCGCTGATCAGCGACCCGCCGGCCCCATAGACATGCATTACTCATGGCGTGTATTGAATAAATGTCATGTCATTTATCTCCCCGCGCGTACAATATGATCGTACTGTACGAGCGGGGGGACGAGGAGGAATCCATAGTTCTCTATTAGAACTATGGATTGCCATAATTATGGGGTGCATTTCCCCCCATATTAAGCGCATTACACCGCGAAATGCGCCCCAAAATAAGCCGTGTGAACATACCCTTATCGGTCCATTTGATGACCAATGCCATGGGATCTGGGACATTCTAAATAAACACTGGGATATTCTATGGACAGATCCAGAATTGCAGACAGTCTTATCACCTCGAGCCCCAATTACATACAGGAAGTGTAGATCACTGAGGGACAGACTTACTGAGAGCCATTACGAGGCACCAAAGCCAATGGGGACATGCTTAGACCGGAGACCAACTGGTAGGTTTAGGTGTAGTGGATGCATTGCTTGTCCATTTATACATCAGACAAAGTTTTTTACCAGCAATATCAATGGCGAGAATTGCATAATACGTGACTTCTGTAACTGCAGAATGGAGGTGGTGGCGTGTTTTTACATATATGAATGTAATCTTCAGTACGTGGGTAAGACCTTTAGGAAGCATAGGCGTCGGATTGGTGAACTTCTCGGGGACATACGTCATCGCCGGTGGCAAGACACATCTGGGAAACACATGGGGAAGAGGATTCCAATTTGTGATTTTTAGTGGTGGAAAAAAAATAAGGATTTCCGAAAGAAAGGGGGAGATAGACAACAGACGCCTCAGAAAGGAGGCCGGCGGCATTTACCGCCTTGGTGCCCTAGATCTGAAGGGGGTAAATGACTCTCTGTGTTTTGGTTGTTTTATCTGAATGTTTGGGGTAATGATCCGCTTAGGACACCTTTAGACATTGGGACTAATTGTTGTGTTTTGCTTTTTTTTTTCAAATTCGAGAAATTTTATTGAACAGAATATGTCAATGAACATAAACTCACAGCAAGCAGTATGTCAAGGTCACATCATAACGAAGCAAGAACTGCATCGGCAATCGAAAAAGAAAAGGATCTTAATCACTAAGACATCATGTCACTTCCTGATTTAAATTTCCCAAGAGATATGCAGGAAAATGAACATATACTACAAGCTAGTAGCAATAAACACCAAAAAAAAAAAAAAAAAACCCAAAAAAAAAAATATATATAAAAAAGAAAAAAAAAAAAAAAGAAGAAAAAAAAAAAAAAAATAAAAAAGGGGGCGCTGTAAGCACCCACATACTCAAAAGAAAGAGAAGAAAGAGAAAAAAACAAAAAAAAAACAAAAAACAACCCCACACCAACATAACAGAGAGGAAAAAACACCCATACAACAACAGGCAATCTCACAAGACAGATAGGGAAAAGGGACACACACACAAAAAACAAAAACGGAGGGGGGGGGGGGATGGGGGAAAGGAAAACAAGAGAATAACAGGGGTGTTTTGCTTTTTGATCATTTTTGTTTCATTTTGTAGTTACGTTTATTGAGAGTATTGTTTTGTATTGTGCACGGTCTTTTAGGGGGATTTCTTGAGTCCATTGGTGGCTGGATTCGTTTATTGATCATAGATAAGGATCCGGCACTTGAGGGGATTATCTAAGCAGGTCATTATTATTTGGCCTATGATATCACTCCTGTATTAAGATTGGTATCTATAATAAGACCGGGCAGTATAAGCCTAATTGAACTAACTATGGCTGAGGGCTGTATACTGTGGGGTATGCCGCTGCATAGGGAACAGAGACTATTTTACCTAACATGCCTCTGGTATCTAAGGACGCGGTTTGGGGAGCGTGCGCAGTTAATGCCGCGATGTCCATAGTGGACCAGGCACATGTATAATGGGATCGCGGGCACAGGGAGACGCGCTGACGTATCCCACACATGTGCTGTATGTTTGCTGAGATGCACGGCATGCTTTGCATGGAAGTGGTGAGTCTCCCACTGTACTGCAGTCATGTGTTTGATTATTGGCTTGTTTTAGGCTGGAGTTTAGGAAGGAGCCTCTGAGAACCCTCTGGAACATGTTACCTCATGTGATCAGGCACACTCACAACCCCCACAGTTTTAAGTGCGCTCTGAAAACTCATCTTCTTAGACAAACGACCAAGATCCCTAATTGTTATCCCCCCAAATTCTGTCACACATTCGTCCCTTCCTGCACTTTGGCACCCGCAGGCACTTATCTGTATATAGATGAATGGTTGGGATGGCAGGTTCATCCACTTTTTTATGTATATATACCCATATTTTATGTAACATGGGCTGGACCATTGTAAACCAAGCACTTGTCACCATTTGTTTCACCCATACACCCTAATAGATTGTAAGCTCTTGCGAGCAGGGCCCTCACACCGCGTGTCTCATTTGTCAGTAGCTTTTTTATAATGTAATGTCTGGTTTGTCTGTGCTTATTCCCTCTATATTGTAAAGTGCTGCGAAATATGTTGGCGCTACATAAATAAAGGTTATTATTATTATTATAAAATGGTGCTTTTTGTTAAAAGTTTGTTGGGACTACACTAGTCATGTGGGTGCATCAGTGCTCATGACTTAACCTATAGCAGCATCTGGGAGTTGTGATCGCTATTATTAGACCACAACCGCTCTTTTTTTACCTGCTTCCCCTGATGAACCATCTCTAGCTTGGGAGGAGGAAAAGCATTGGGAATTGTCATTATTATTTGGTCTCTGTATTAGACATTTTTTATAAAAGAGAGCAGCCAGGCCCATTTTTTGATTGTAGGGTCTCCATAGGGTCTGATTTAGGTTCTTGGTGGGGACGCCCTTTTTGGGGTGATGACTCCACTGCTACCAGGTCATAGGAGGTGGATAGTTTGGATAATAAGCAAGAATACAATTATTGGTTCTCTTTGAACTCGGAATAATGAGGAGTTGACCTTGTCACATAAAGAATAGGACGAATTGTGCATGGAAGATGCTGGTTACAAGCAACCGTAAGTGAACAAAACTATTGATCTGTTTTTTCCAAGTTTTCTCTTCATTTTTCTATTTGTGATTTATCACCGACCCTCACCCCAACGGATGTGTTGTCCAAAAAATTCTTAACTTTCTTTTTTTAAATATGTAATTAAAAATTATATTTTTTAAATGGGTTTGTGGATTTTGGTTTCGTGATTTGCACCCATAAGGTACCAATAAAACGTTCAATCATCCCGCAAAAAACAAGCCCATAATCAGCTCCATATAGAGAAAAATAAAAAGGTTCTGGCTGTCGGACATAAAAACACAATGATTCATATATGCATTTCTATTGTGTAAAAGTAATAAAACATAAAAAACTGTATAAAATGTATTTTCTTGTAATTGTACCAACAATAGAGTAAAGTTCTCCTGATTTATCCCGTACGGGAACGCTGTAAAATGGGAAACCCAATAACAATGGGCGGAACTGCAATTTTTCCCCCATTTTTCATGGCACAATGCTGAAAAATATGGAACACCCGTGGCCCAAAATGCCAAACCCCAGTGAGATCATGAGGGTGTGAAGAAGGTTTCACCTGTTTGCTACTTTGGGAATTTGCAAATGCGATATGGCGCCACCGAAACTTTCGCTCCAGGCAAATTCACTCCTCCTTTGTCCGCCCTGCAAAAGTGCCAACAGCAGTTTATATTCTGACAGAATTGGCTGCAGCGATGACAGGGTTATACAGGTCTATATTATACAGGTGTACATGTCTGATGTCCATTATATTGGTGTACATTAGTTAGGTGTATAATATCTAGGTGTCCATCATACAGGTGTATAACATACAGGTGTCCATAATACAGGTGTACATTAGACAGGTGTCCATCATACAGGTGTACATTGGTCAGGTGTATATTATATGGGTGTCCATCATACAGGTGTATTCTATACAAGTGTACATTAGTCAGGTATATATAATATGGGTGTCCATCATACAGGTGTATACTATATGGGTGTCCATCATACAGGTATACATCAAACAGGTGTACATTAGTCAGGTGTATATTATATGGGTGTCCATCATACAGGTGTATACTATATGGGTGTCCATCATACAGGTATACATTAGTCAGGTGTATATTATATGGGTGTCCATCATACAGGTGTATACTATACAAGAGTACATTAGTCAAGTATATATTATATAGGTATCAATCATACATGTGTATATTATTTGGTGTATGTTATACAGGTATACATTAGTTATGTGTCCATCATACAGGTGTACATCATACAGGTATACATTTTTCAGGTGTCTATCACACCGGTATACATTAGCTAGATGTCTATCATACAGGTGTATATTATACAGGTATCCATCAGACAGGTATACATTAGTTAGGTGTCCATCATAAATGTGTACATCACACAGGTATACATTAGTTAGATGTCTATAACACAGGTGTATATTATACAGGTATCTATCATAAAGGTGTATATTATAAAGGTGTTCATCATACAGGTGTACATTAGTTATGTGTCCATCATACAGGTGTTTATCTTACAGGTATACATCATACAGGTATACATTAGTTAGGTGTCCATCATACAGGTATACATCATACAGGTATACATTAGTTAGGTGCCCATCACACAGGTATACATCATACAGGTGTTCATCATACAGGTATACATCACACAGGTGTACATCATTCAGGTGTACATCATACAGGTATACATCATACAGGTATACATTGGTAATGTGTCCATCATACAGGTATACATCACACAGGTGTTCATCATACAGGTGTTCATCATACAGGTATACATCATACAGGTATACATTAGTTATGTGTCCATCATACAGGTATACATCACACAGGTGTTCATCATACAGGTATACATCATACAGGTATACATTGGTTATGTGTCCATCATACAGGTATACACACAGTGTCATCATACAGGTGTTTTCATACAGGTATACATATACAGGTATAGCATTGTTATGTCCATATACAGGTATACATCACACAGGTGTTATCATACAGGTATACATCATACAGGTTATAGTTAGGTCCATCATAAAAGGTTCTCATCACAGGTGTTCATCATACAGGTATACATCATACAGGTATACATTGGTTATGGTCATATACAGGTATACATACACAGGTGTTCATCAACAGGTGTTTTCATACAGGTATACATCATACAGGTATATATTAGTTAGGTGTCCATCATACGTATACACACACAGGTGTTCATCATACAGGTATACATCATACAGGTATATATTAGTTAGGTGTCCATCATACAGGTATACATTAGTTAGGTGTCCGTCACACAGGTGTCCATCATACAGGTATACATTAGTTAGGTGTCTATCACACAGGTATACATCACACAGGTGTTCATCACACAGGTGTACATCCCACAGGTGTCCATCATACAGGTATATATTAGTATATTACACGTCTCTCGTTCGCTCTGCACCCGTCCTTCCTGCGGCTCGGAGCAGTTTATGAAGCTGTTTGTTGCTGGTCTTTTGTACAACTGATCCTGATATCGAGCAGGTTACTCTCCCAGAGCTTCTCCCTTTATCCGTCGCTCCCCTCTATGCAGCGGCGGCCGAGCCTCCGAGCGCCTGAGGTGAGGCCGCGCTGCTCATCATTTTTGAGAAGCCGGTACAATAAAAGTCTAAATATTTCATGAAACAATGGGAAAAGAATGGAAAGTTTTCGTCTCCACCTGCTGCTCGGAGAGTGTAACTCCGCAGTCCAGGCGGCGGCGGCGGAGGAGGAGGCAGAAGAGGCAACTTATCCAATCCAAGGAAAATCCTCTTCTCCCCATGAACCACTTAAAAGAACATCTCTTCCTGACAGCTGGAAGGATTTGTGAGCGAGACGTTGCCTGACAGGAGCGGTCCCCGAACTCCGTCCCCCTCCCCCGCACTCGGAGCCATTCTCCGGTTTCCCCCTCTCAGCACTTTCTACAACTTCTTCTCTGGCAAAAATTCCTTGGCTGAATTATCAATTTGTGAGGCGGCGAGGAGATAGATCAATGTTATTGCGCACATGCGAGCCATAATCCCGGGGTATTTTTAGATGGAGCTGACAGATACCGCGGGAAACTGCAACAAACACCTGCAATGAAAAGGCGATTTGTGCAGAGCCCTGGGCGATGGCGGAGAAAATGACAGCACTGACAACGTTCGCCACAGCTAATGAGGAGATGTGCGAGACGCCCCGGCCGCACTCCTCACCCACTCCGCACTCACTTTTTTTCTGCTTCATTTCCGTCCTGGAAACTTTGACGCAAATGGATGAAAGATAGATTCAAAAATTCCCCAAATGTAGAAGAATTCAGCAGAAAAATGTGAAATTTTTATTAATATAGATTTATATGAAAATGTTGGCAAATACTCACTTATCCAGAGCCATAGTCATTGTGGGACCTGTACAGAGCCATAGTCATTGTGAGGCCCATCCGGAGCCATAGTCATTGTGGGGCCAGTCCAGAGCCATAGTCATAGTAGGACCATAATTGTGGGGCCCATCCGGATAAATAGCTATTGTGTGGTGCCTCCAGAGCTATAGTCATTGTGGGGCCCGTCCAGAGCCAAAATTATTGTGTGACCCTAACAGAAACATAGTAATAGGGGCACCTGTACAGAGCCATAGTCAGTGTGGGGCCTGAACAGAGCCATAGTCAGTGTGAGGCCCATCCAGAGCCATAGTCATTGTGGGGCCAGTCCAGAGCCATAGTCTTAGTAGGCCCATCATTGTGGGTCCCTTCGGTATAAATTGATATTGTGTGGTGCCTCCTGAGATATAGTCATTGTGGGGCCCGTCCAGAGCCATAGTTATTGTGGGACCCGTACAGAACCATAGTCATTGTGGGGTTCGTACAGAGCCATAGTCATTGTGGGGTTCGTACAGAGCCATAGTCATTGTGGGGATCATACAGAGCCATAGTTATTGTGGGACCCGTACAGAGCCATAGTCATTGTGAGGCCCATCCAGAGCCATAGTCATTGTGGGGCCAGTCCAGAGCCATAGTCATAGTAGGCCCATCGTTGTGGGGCCCATCCAGATCCATAGCTATTGTGTGGTGCCTCCAGAGCTATAGTCATTGTGGGGCCCGTCCAGAGCCAAAATTATTGTGGGACCCTTACAGAGCCATAGTCATTGTGGGGTCCATTCAGAGCCATAGTCGTTGTGGGGTCCATACAGATCCATAGTCGTTGTGGGGTCCGTACAGTGCCATAGTCATAGTGGGTCCATTCAGAGCCATAGTCATTGTGGGGTCCATGCAGAGCCATAGTCATTGTGGGGCTTGTACAGAGCCATAGTCATTGTGGGGCTTGTCCAGAGCCATAGTTGTTGTGGGGTCCGTACAGAACCATAGTCATTGTGTGGGCCATCCAGAGCCATAGTCTTAGTAGGCCCATCATTGTGGGGCCCATCCGGATACATAGCTATTGTGTGGTGCCTCCAGAGCTATAGTCATTGTGGGGCCCGTCCAGAGCCATAGTTATTGTGGGACCCATACAGAGCCAGAGTCATTGTGGGCCCCGTACAGAGCCATAGTCATTGTGGGGCCCTTCCAGAGCCATAGTCATTGTGGGGCCCGTCTAGAGCCATAGTCATTGTGGGGCCCGTCTAGAGCCATAGTCATTGTGGGGTTCGTACAGAGTCATAGTCATTGTGGGGCCCGTACAGAGCCATAGTCATTGTGGGGCCCGTCTAGAGCCATAGTCATTGTGGGGCCCGTCCAGAGCCATAGTCTTTGTGGGGCCTGTACAGAGCCATAGTCATTGTGGGGCCCGTACAGAGCCATAGTCATTGTGGGGCCCGTACAGAGCCATAGTCATGGTGGGGGCCCGTACAAAGCCTTAGTCATTGTGGGGTTCGTACAGAGCCATAGTCGTTGTGGGGCCCCAGTCTGAGACCATAGTCCTTGTGGGGTCCGTACAGAGCCATAGTCATTGTGGGGCCCGTCTAGAGCCATAGTCATTGTGGGGCCCGTACAGAGCCATAGTCATGGTGGGGCCCGTCTAGAGCCATAGTCATGGTGGGGCCCGTCTAGAGCCATAGTCATTGTGGGATCCGTACAGAGCCATAGTTATTGTGGGGACCGTCTAGAGCCATAGTCATTGTGGGGCCCATACAGAGCCATAGGCATTGTGGGGCCGTCTAGAGCCATAGTCATTGTGGGGCCCCGAACTAAGAGTTTAGTCTTGTGGGGCCCCGTACAGAGCCATAGTCATTGTGGGGCCAGTCCAGAGCCATAGTCATTGTGGGGCCCTTACAAGCCATAGTCATTGTGGGGCCCGTACAGAGCCATAGTCATTGTGGGGCCCGTACAGAGCCATAGTCATTGTGGGGCCCGTCTAGAGCCTGTGCAGAGTCATGTTGTGATTTTTTACTCATGTCACCCATGAAAGCCTAAACTTACACATGATTCTCGGGTCTCCTTTGTACCTCTTTCCTCCTTCCATCCTGTGCTCTGATGGACATGGTCAGAGGAGGAGCAATTAGGCTTGGTGCACAGGCTCCCTCTCACCATGTAATCTGTAGCACCTCAGTAGTGACACTTCATTTTTTTTATCTTCCCTTCCCTTCACTTCTATCCATCCGCCTTTCCCTTCCCCTTTCACTGTTCTTTTCCCTCTCCCTTTATCCCCTTCCCTTCCCCCTCTTCCCCTCCCCTTTTACTCCCCCTTTTTATTTTTCCCCCTCATTTCATCTCTTTCCTTTAACCCCCCCTTTCCCTTCCACCCCTCTTTCCCTCTCCCCCTATCCTCCCCTTTCCCTGAACCCCCTCATTCCATATAAAATTTATCTCCCCTTTCCCTTAACCCCTATTCCCCTCCTTTTTATCCCCCTTCCATGAACCCCATCATTCCCTCTCCTTCTATTTCCCCCTTCCTGACCCATCATTCATCTTTCCTTCTATCCTCCCTTCCATGAACCCATCTTTCCATCTCCTCTATCCTCCTTCCATTGAACCCATCATTCCATCTCCTTCTATCCTCCCTTCCATGAACCCCCTCTTTCCATCTCCTTCTCTCCTCCCTTCCATGAACCCCCTCTTTCCATCGCCGTCTATCCTCCCTTCCATGTACCCCATCATTCCATCTCCTTCTATCCTCCCTTCCATGAACCCCATCATTCCATTCTCCATTACCTCCTTCCATGAACCCCATCTTTCCATCTCTTCTATCCTCCCTTCCATTAACCCCCCTCATTCCATCTCTTCTATCCCCCTCCTTCCATGAACCCTCTTTCCATTTCTTCTACCTCCCTTCCATGAACCCCATCATTCCATCTCCCTTCCATCTACCCTCTCATTCTAATTGTCTTCCTTCTACTCCCTCTTCATTCCACCCCATTCCATCTCCCATCCACCCTCTCATTCCATTTTTTCATTGTATCACTTTTTTCATATTCCTCATCTCCCTTCCTTCCACCCTCCTCACTCCATCTCTTTAATTCTATCCCCCCTTCCTTCCACCCCCTCATTCCATCTTGCCTTCTACTCTTCCTTCCTTCTACTTCCTCACTCCATCTCTTTACTTCTATCCCCCCTTCCTTCCACCCCCCTCATTCCATCTTGCCTTCTACTCTTCCTTCCTTCTACTTCCTCATTCCATCTCTTTACTTCTATCCCCCCTTCCTTTCACCCCCTCCTTCCATCTCTCTTTCTTCTCCCTCTTTCCATTCCCCTTCCTCCCATCCTGTTGGATATTCCCCTTATGTTGATACGACAGCTGTCGATGTGACTATGTGTAATGTGTAAATATGTCCTGAAAGAGACATCAGATTTCTGCTGCGCAAACTTAAAGCAAGAGAAACTTTCCTCCAAGAAACACAAAGCAACAAATCCTCAAATTACCGAGACTTTATTCGTCCTGGCGGTTCCCGTTCTCCAGCAAGACATGAATCCCTGCCAGGGGTCTCTTCCCGGTGATCAACATTTCCCCCACCCTGTACATATCTACACCCCAAAAGGCGTGAGCTCATGCAACCTTACATGGGTTCTGTCATCCCACACATCATGGCACATCCAAAGAACAGAAACACATGATAACTGCAGGTCCCAGCTTCTTAATGGGATTTCTGGACTCACTGTTAGATGATTAAGTGGGAGGACAGCAAAGCTGATGATGGTGGCAACACCACAAGTGAGCTCAATCCAAAAGCAATACAGTGAAAAATTATAATGTTTCCCTTACCCATCCCTGACACTAGGACCACGCTGATCATATTCTTTCCCTGAACCTAACCCTAATGCCATCCCTAAGCTACAACTTACCCTGACAAACAAATCAGCTTTCGGACCCCTAGACTTATTAGCAAGACTAGGCTGGACAAGAGGCAACTAAGACTCCAGAACAGAATGCAGATTACTAGACAAATGATCTAGACAGAACAATCTTACAGAGCAAGCACTGACAATAGAACCTGACCTACTGGGCTGGACAGGACACATCAAAGATACTGAAAACTGAACACCATACAAGACAAAAACATCAACATACAGAACTCTTCTATCTACGATCCCTTATACAGCTAAACCAGGTAATATATAGATAGACTAACAATTAGCCAATTCACTCAACGGGCCAAGGCTGTGCAGCTAATATGGAAAAAATATGAGCAATATCCAAGTAACCACTCCAAGCAAACACACAAAGAAGAACACCGAAATAACATGGAAAATACTTGCTGATCCACTGATCTTAACACCATAGAGAGAATCATACACTGAGATCAATCTCTATATTCATGGCAAGTGCAGCACAAAGCAGGACATGGGGTAAAGGGATCTTCATCCGGGTGAGAGCTGGAACCTGCCCCTGTCAGACTCTTATAGGAAGTTATATGGATCTGCCATGAATGTGTGAGACAGGAATATCCTTTTAAAACCTGTTCTCAAGTTGTCCATACACATTAGACTAAAGATGATGAAAATGGACGATTTCAACCATAAGAAACATTCCCGACCCAGGAGGAGATGACGACCATGTGAAAAATTAATGCAGAAAGACGGATCCACAAAAACACTATTTATGTTTCAAACACAAGGTCTCAGCCCAGGGGGACCTGGGAGGAAGATGCACGTCTGCCTTAATGAAGAGAGCTACAGACTGAGCACACATCAGCTGCACTGACAACGAGCGGGAAGATATCCTGACCACAACCCTGACCGTTACCCAGGATCCTCCAACCTCTCACTGCAAGCACCGTAATATGGAAAAAGTAGCTCCCCCACCGATGATCAGACCAGAGATCAGCCCCCCCCCCCCCACAACCTTCTACCTTTATCAATCCTTCACACCAACAAGGTGCATCCGACCTCTTATCTCTAGTTCTGTAGAGTCAACAGTTAGAAGAGGGCCCGACTCTTATCATAACACATTTTGGGAACTACATCCTGCCTAACCTGTGCCACCCATTATAAGATTACCATCTTAGGCACATGCAGGCTCGGACTGGCCCACAAGGGAGCATTGGGAACCTCTAGTAGGTCCTGGGCATGGTGGGCCCCTGACCATGTCTTCTGGCTGGCCTTAAAACACAGCTCTACCTGCCCAAATATGTGGGCTCTCCCTCCAGGAGCTACCAGGGAGCACGACTATGCCATTTACACCTGCTGGGCTCACATTCCTGCTAGGAACCTAACCAAATATAAAACAAATCTTGGTGGAAAAATATACGGTTTCTAGAGAAATCAAAATTTGAGCACAATTTCCTTCTGTGACCTAAGTTTTCCAAACTCTCATATCTTGTATGATGGAAAAGGAAGGATGTATCCTGGTCACAAAAGGAAGTTTACTTTTTTTTTTTTACAAATTCTTATGGCTACTCCATGCTCAAGAAAATCCATACAACCATCGACCCATGGAGATGCAGGTCTCATGTTGGCTTCTTTCTGATATTTGGAGGGGTCTGCCCTCTGCGAGTAATTAGAGTGAACCATTAGGAAGATTTCAGCTCCGACCCTTATCTATAGACAGGTTGTGATTGTGTATAATGTTACACAATCAATGTATTCATGTCCCCCTTTTTTCAGTTAGGGGGTCTGCTATGTATATTGTGTCTGTCTAAGCCTGAATGACTTCAAGGTTTGAGTCTGAGTATTTCTGGTGAAGTCAGTGTCTATCTATAACATATCTGAATGGGCCCTAGAGATGACTTTTTTGATGACCTGGCTTTAAAGGGGTTGTATCATTACATTAAATGGTCTTCAGAATAAGGGGACAGTGAAAACAAGTAACTTTGCAATTGGATGTCATTAGCAGAGCTGTCTTGTTTTCTCCCTTATCTTCGTTTTCTGTAAACACAGTTCCCCAGTGTCGGTCGGATCCCTCCTCCTTTCATTTCATTGGCTGACGGCTCTACTAATTTACACTCTGTCTGGCCCCCGGAAGTATTCACGGGAGCGTGCATTCCTGCCTCTCTCACTCAGAATAAGGGGCCGGCAACATTTCACTCTGCACAGCCAGGAGCTGCACAGTAAGCAGGGGCGTTGCTAGGGTCCCAAAACATCCGGGGCTCCTGCCCTTAAGTTTTTCTGAGTAGGGCTGGGTGCACACGGAATTTTTTGTGTCTCATTGTGAACTGTGGATGTATTTTTACAGAGAAAACCCTTTGTATGTAGATGCTTAGGAGAAATATAAGTGATTACACTGCAGTTACATTGTGACTTACAGGAGATGCCTCTGAAGAGTTGTTCTCTTTCTCTTCTTCTCCATCTGTCCAAGACGCCATAATGACTTCTCCCGTCCCCAACTCTTTACTGAAAAATTTACAAAACAAACATCTTAGACTCCTCATTTTATCAGCATTTCTCTACAATTTCCTATCTCTGTACAAAATCCCCATCTATAGTGCCCCAAATGGTAATAATTACCCCCTTATAGGTAAATATTTTCCCCTATAGCCAGCTAGTTGCCCCCTCTAGCCAGGTTGCTGCTCCCTCTAGCCAGGTTATTAGCCCCTCTCGCCAGGTTACTGCCCTCTGTAGCTAGGTTACTGCCCCCTTTAGGCAGTAATATGCCCCCTGTAGCCCGTAATATGCTCCTTGTAGTCAGGTTATTAGCCCCTGTAGCCAGGTTACTGCCCCCTTAGCCAGTAATATGTCCCCATAGCCACATAATATACCCCTCTGTAGCCAGTGATATGCCCCCTGTAGCCAGTGATATGCCCCCTGTAGCCAGTGATATGCCCCCTGTAGCCAGTGATATGCCTCTCTGTAGCCAGTGATATGCCCCCCCTGTAGCCAGTGATATCCCCCTGTAGCCAGTGATATGCCCCCCTGTAGTCAGTGATTTGCCCCTCTGTAGCCAGTGATATGCCCCTCTGTAGCCAGTGATATGCCCCCCTTAGCCACATATGCCCCTCTGTAGCCAGTAATATGCCCCTCTATAGCCAGTAATATGCCTCCTGTAGCCAGTAATATGCCCCCCTGTAGCCAGTAATATGCCCCCTTGTAGCCAGTGATATGCCCCCTGTAGCCAGTGATATCCCTCTCGGTAGCCAGTGATATGCCCCCCTGTAGCCAGTGATTTGCCCCCTGTAGCCAGTGATATGCCCTCTGTAGCCAGTGATATGCCCCCTGTAGCCAGTGATATGCCCCCCTGTAGCCAGTGATATGCCCCTCTGTAGCCAGTGATATGCCCCCTGTAGCCAGTGATATGCCCCCTGTAGCCAGTAATATGCCCCCTTAGCCACATATGCCCCTCTGTAGCCAGTAATATGCCCCTCTGTAGCCAGTGATATGCCCCCTGTAGCCAGTGATATGCCCCCTGTAGCCAGTGATATGCCCCCTGTAGCCAGTGATATGCCCCCCTGTAGCCAGTAATATGCCCCCCCTGTAGCCAGTGATATGCCCCTCTGTAGCCAGTAATATGCCCCCCTGTAGCCAGTGATATGCCCCCCTGTAGCCAGTAATATGCCCCCCTGTAGCCAGTAATAGGCCCCCTGTAGCCAGTGTTTTGCCCCCCTGTAGCCAGTGATATGCCCCTCTGTAACCAGTGATATGCCCCCTGTAGCCAGTGATATGCCCCCCTGTACCAGTATAAATGCCCCCTTAGCCAAATGCTCCCTCTGTTAGCCAGTAATATTGCCCCTCTGTAGCCAGTGATATGCCCTCTGTAAGCCAGTGATAGCCCCCCTTAGCCATCATATGCCCCTCTGTAGACCAGTTCAATATGCCCCTCTCTAGCCAGTAATATGCCTCCTGTAGCCAGTAATATGCCCCCCTGTAGCCAGTAATATGCCCCCTTGTAGCCAGTGATATGCCCCCTGTAGCCAGTGATATCCCTCTCGGTAGCCAGTGATATGCCCCCCTGTAGCCAGTGATATGCCCCCTGTAGCCAGTGATATGCCCTCTGTAGCCAGTAATATGCCCCTGTAGCCAGTGATATGCCCCCCTGTAGCCAGTATATGCCCCTCTGTAGCCAGTGATAATGCCCCCTGTAGCCAGTGATATGCCCCCCTGTAGCCAGTAATATGCCCCTCTGTAGCCACATATGCCCCCTGTAGCCAGTAAATGCCCCTCTTAGCCAGTAATATGCCCCCTGTAGCCAGTGATATGCCCCTCTAAGCCAGTGATATGCCCCCTGTAGCCAGTGATATGCCCCCCTGTAGCCAGTAATATGCCCCCTGTAGCCAGTGATATGCCCATATGTAGCCAGTGATATGCCCCCCTGTAGCCAGTGATATGCCCCCTGTAGCCAGTAATATGCCCCTCTGTAGCCAGTAATATGCCCCCCTGTAGCCAGTGATATGCCCCCTGTAGCCAGTGATATGCCCCTCTGTAGCCAGTGATATGCCCCCTGTAGCCAGTGATATGCCCCCCTGTAGCCAGTGATATGCCCCCTTAGCCACATATGCCCCTCTGTAGCCAGTGATATGCCCCTCTGTAGCCAGTGATATGCCCCTCTGTAGCCAGTGATATGCCCCCCTGTAGCCAGTGATATGCCCCCCTGTAGCCAGTGATATGCCCCCTGTAGCCAGTAATATGCCTCCCTGTAGCCAGTGATATGCCCCCCTGTAGCCAGTGATATGCCCCTCTGTAGCCAGTGATATGCCCCCCTTAGCCAGTGATATGCCCCCCTGTAGCCAGTGATATGCCCCCTGTAGCCATTGATATGCCCCCCTTAGCTAGTGATGCCCCCTGTAGCCAGTGATATGACCCTCTGTAGCCAGTGATATGCCCCTCTGTAGCCAGTGATATCCCCCCTGTAGCCAGTGATATGACCCTCTGTAGCCAGTGATATGACCCCCTGTAGCCAGTGATATGCCCCCTGTAGCCAGTGATATCCCTCTCTGTAGCCAGTGATATGACCCCCTGTAGCCAGTGATATGCCCCTCTGTAGCCAGTGATATGCCCCCCTGTAGCCAGTAATATGCCCCCCCAGCCAGTGATATGCCCCTCTGTAGCCAGTGATATGCCCCCTGTAGCCAGTGATATGCCCCCTGTAGCCAGTGATATGCCCCCTTACCTAATCAAAAATAAAATAAAAAAACTAATTACCCCCTTGCCCGGTCCGCGCCCTCAGTCCTGGAGCTTGAGCGGTGTAAGCAAGTGACGTATATCACGCCTCTTATGCCGTCTCGCGGGCCGGACCTCCTAGCCCCGAGATCTGCCGCTTACAGATACCAGCCTCGCAGTGGGGGTGATAACCGCGCGTCTCGCCCCCTGCACGCCGATGTGTAATGTACAGCGCCTTACCATAGCACCCGTACATAATGGGGAAGGACAGGACGGGAACGATCCGACCTGCTCCTCCCTGACTCTGACTGCGCCCCGATAGTGAAACAGCCCTGCAGTGCAGAGATCGCGCCAGCCAGGAGCCGTCTTATCAGCATCATGGGCCCCCTGCCAGAGTGATCATGGCCCCCTACAACATTTATCAATTTATCTAAGGGTATGTTTCACCGGTGTAATTGCCCGGGTGCATTTTGCGGCGATTTGCACTTTATACAGCCGAATGCGTGCCCAATTTGTAAAGCCTGATATGGCCCTATGAGCCGGATTGGTTGCTATTGCAACAATAACAGACTATTATACCATTTTGATGAATGCCCGAGCCCATGATGCTACCCCTAAATCAATGACCGCAGCTGTTTGAGACCTGTATTATGCGGGAGACAGTTGTATTTTTGGGGGAGTATTTGAGTTACATGTTAACTGCCCGCATAATTCTTTTAAAAAAGCATTTCAGCAGATACAGAAAATGTTTTCAGCATTGTTTTATATTACTTATTTTCTACACCATCCTTACCCAAATAACCCCGCCAGTTAATCTCTAACAGTTATTACGGTCATGTAGATACCGAATATTTGTACTTTTTTATGTAACAATTATTTTTTTTACTTTTTTTTTTTGTACTCTTTATGTTTTTTCCTTCTTTTTAGAGTGCGCAAATTACGGGCTGAATCCGTCCCAGTCACTACGCTAATCCACAGTTCTCACGGAGAACTATGGATTATGTCTCCCCTCCCCGATCAGGGATATAATCTCAGGGGCACCGCAATGGGGTGCCCTTGTGCTCCCACATATGCAAATCTGTTCCTGGGCTGGTGGGAGGCCACCTTGGTATCTCAACCAGGGGATGATCAATGGCCCCCCCCAGATTTTATTATTTATCATCATCCTATGGGAAGGCACGAGGTGTCACTTTGAGGAGTTTGTTACACAACTCAATAAAAACAAAATCGGTATGCATTTCACATTTGAAATGCAGGAAAGATGCTTACCCTTCTTGGATGTCCTTATCATTAAAGATCTAAATGGTAATATCCATACAGATATGTACAGGAAACCTACAGCAACTAACAGCCTGTTACATTGGGAAAGTTACCATCCATTACCATGTAGGAGAGGAATACCGAAGGGTCAATTTCTGAGAGTTAAGAGGAATTGCTCCAGATAAGTTTATTTTAGGAGTCATTCAGGTATTTTATGAGAGATTTCGTAATCGAGGATATCCCTCAAAAGTCCTTGAATCAGCTTTCAGGCATGCACAAAAACAGAATAGGACAACTCTGCTACAAGGTAAAACCCAAGAAAATAAAGACATCAATAAGGCGCGTATAGTTGCAACTTATGATGACAGAACTTTAGAAGTGTGTAATATCCTTAATAGTTACGGGGGAATTTTATTGTTGGATCAGGATCTAAAGGGATATCTTCCTTCAACCCCTTTGATAACCTATCGGAGGGGTAGATCTATCAAAGATAGACTGATCCATAGTCACTATACATCAACACCCACTCAAGGCACGTGGCTGGAAGGAGACCGATTGGTATGTTTAAATGCGGGCAGAGATGTGTAGCCTGCCCATATATATTACAAACTAAATCCTTCACAAGTGCCTCTAATGGAAAACAATTTTTCATTCGTGATTTTGCCAACTGTAGGACAGAAGGAGTAGTCTACATGTGTACATGCCCCTGCCCACTTAACTATATTTCAAAAACAAGTATAATATTCAAAAGAAGGGTGGGAGAACATCTGGGGGATATACTAAATAGGAGAGACACTCCAATAGCCCGACATGTGTGGGAACATCATGGTGGAAAATGGGAATCTCTGCGCTTTCTAATCTTAGAGGTCGTAAGACCATCCCCCAGAGGAGGGGAATGGGATAGACGAATTCTATGCAAAGAGGCCCAATGGATTTACCGTATGGATTCTGTTCATCCAAGGGGCCTCAATGAGACTTTACAATTTGGCTGTTTTATTGAATAGACTCTGCTTTAGGCCTGCTTACTCTGCTCTACATTGTTCACACTCTCCATAGAGGACCACTATTAATTGTTCAGATCTGACCATCGGATATGTATCAGTATTACATTATAATTTTTTCATTATATTCACTGATTACCTACAGTTTGATAATTCAAGTCAGCTGAGGACAGTGAACGCTGTACCCCGAAATCTTTGGCCCTGGATTAAGCCCTTATTAACCTATGCATGTCGGTTGTATGGTAATTACTCCGGTAAATTTTGAGAACTAAGGCGATAAGTCCCGTTACAATAGCTTGCTATGGTTACCAATACATATGCGAGTATATGGGGTGACGTCGAGAACGAGTGCACTCGCCATGGCTTATTTGTGCTGCCGTGGTAGCGTGTATCTGGTTAGGCACTTATTTAGAATTCCAGCGCAGAGGTCGAGCTGAGCTTTTAACATGTGCAGTGACGATCCCGGCAGCGCTACCCGGAAGTGACATGCATTCTCCTTTAAGACATGCGCAGTGAAGTTTTTAGAACGCCGGGCGCCGCATGGTCTGGGCCGGTTCTCAGACATGCGCAGTGTCATTCCCAGCGCCGCCAACCGGAAATGACATATTTCTCTCTTCCGGACATGCGCAGTTCAATATCCGGAACGCCGGGTAAATCAATCTCTAAAGGAACCCGGCAATAGGTATAAAGTAGAATATACCAATTTGGAGATGTTAGGGGCTTACTTGTTATACATTTGAGGGGCCATTTGAGGCATTTAAGGGAAACAGAGACGATTTGCTCTGTATCCCTCTTATCCTGGGTGCCAGCATACCAAAGGAGCTGCGGGGAGTATCATTCTTATACCTGACAGCACCAAAGCTAAGTATCAGTCTCCCTATTGAATCTAAATAGGAGGTATATGTATTTAAGACTGATTGTATATGCGTTGTATATAGCGTACTCTTTTTCCACAGCGAGAGTTTTTTGAATCCCCTGATGAACCCTAGAATTGTATGGGGGAAACGCGTCGGGATAGCTGGGATTGAAGGTGTTTATACACGTATATAGTGTTATTATCTGTCAATAAAGCGGAGCCGTCCTTTATCAGGGCGACTACTCCACTGACGGATAGTGCACAGTATGCTGTATCATTTAGGTATGTAGTGGTAATTTATAGGGGTTTAGATTGTATAATTTTAGATATCTCAGTAAAAGTTACGTTTTAACAGGGATTATAATTTGCAGTGATATGATGATTTAAATCCTCTGTTCATATAGAATTTGCAGAATTTCAGATAAGCATAGTTGCCAACCCTCCCGTTTTTGGCGGGTCACTCCCGCTAATGGGGGCCGTGTCCCGCCCTCCCGCTTGGGTGGCCTAACCTCCCGCCTCTTTAGAGAGGCAGGAGGTTATCTGTGCACAGAGGCATCGGACGCTGCCCTAAAGCCTCTGTCCTGCGCCGCCGCCGCCGCCGGCAATGTTCTCCGGAAGCTGCGAAGCTCCGCCCCCTTTCCCCGAGTTTGAAGAACTAGGATGCCAGCAGGACAGGTGAGTGCATGGATGGCTGTATGTGTGGCGAGAGGGGTGTGTGTGATTGTCTGTGAGGAGAGGGGTGTGTGTGCAGTGACTGAGTGCTTGTGAGGGGAGGAGTGTGAACTAGGTTTTATTATTTTATTGTCACTAGCTATAGGGGCACTGCCTGGATCATGGGGGCCATCTGTCTGGATCATGAGGGCCACCTGTCTGGATCATGGGGGCCATCTGTCTGGCTCATGGGGGCATCTATCTGGCTCATGGGGGGATCTACCTGGATAAAGGGGGCATCTGCCTGGATAAAGGGGGCATCTGCCTGGAATCTACCTGGATAAAGGGGGCATCTGCCTGGCATGGGGGCATCTGCCTGGATAAAGGGGGCATCTGCCTGGCATGGGGGCATCTGCCTGGCTCATGGGGGCATCTACCTGGATAAAGGGGGCATCTGCCTGGCATGGGGGCATCTGCCTGGATAAAGGGGGCACCTGCCTGGCTCATGGGGGCATCTCCCTGGATAAAGGGGGCATCTGCCTGGCATCGGGGCATCTGCCTGGCTCATGGGGGCATCTACCTGGATGCATGGGGGCATCTGCCTGGCTCATGGGGGCATCTGCCTGGATAAAGGGGGCATCTGCCTGGCATGGGGGCATCTGCCTGGATAAAGGGGGCATCTGCCTGGCTCATGGGGGCATCTGCCTGGCATGGGGGCATCTACCTGGATAAAGGTGGCATCTGCCTGGCTCATGGGGGCATCTGCATGGCTCATGGGGACATCTACCTGGATAAAGGGGGCATCCGCCTAGCTATTGGGGAACTACCTGGCTGTAAGGAGCATCTAAGTGGCTATTGGGGGCACTACCTGGCTATTGGGGACACTACCTTGCTATTGGAGGCACTACCTGGCTATTGGAGGCACTACCTGGCTATTGGGGGCACTACCTGGCTAATGGAGGCACTACCTGGATGTAAGGGGCACTACCTGGATGTAAGGGGCACTATCTGGCTATTGGGGACAGCTACCTGGCTAGAAGGGGGCATTAACCTGGCTACAGGAGGCTACTACCTGGTTACAGGGTTCAAATAGGCCACCGAGATACCTACCTATTGGGGCACTGTTTGGCGGTATCTCCCAGCTCTTCTGGATGCTGAATAGGCTATCCAACGTCCAAGAAAGCTGGGTGACGCCAAAACCCTAATTTAGCTTTCTTCCAGAGCCATTACACAGTTAGGTGGAGTAGGGTGTGGCTTTTTCGAAGGGGGCGTGGCTTACATGCAAGATGGGCGTGGATATGCAAATTTTTGGCGCGACATGCTACGCACGCCGCCTTCAAATCTCCTGCTTTTTTTACTTTCAAAAGTTGGCATGTATGGAGATAAGTGACATGTGTATACACGCCGCTGGTAATTATAGTCTATGGGCCGGCGAGGTGCTGGCCTTCCGCTCCGGCCCCCATCCACACGGCGTAATTGCGGGGCGTAATTACGCCCTGCAAATAAGCCGTGTGAACATAGCCTAAAGGGTTAACTTCATTTTTCTTTACTAAATAAAGTGTTTTTATTGGGGAAATAGAGGTGTTGTGCAGATTTTTTTATTTTATTTGTTATTTACTTTTTTTAAAGTCCCAATCTGTGATTAGGATTGACTGCATGCTGTAACATAACAACTTTATGTGGTCAGCCATCCTGTGCCCCCAGGCCATGCAGCACCACTCATAAGTTCTACAGACTGCTTCATGGCGCTGGGGGCACAGGATGGCTGACCACACAATGTTGTTATATGATACAGCTGTGGTCAGCCATCCTGACCCTGTCACTGCCCCATAGAGTCCCTGTACCTTTATCAGAGGAACACAGCAGCTTCATGGACCTCGCTGACTGGTGGACACAGCGAGGTGACTGGGAGGGAGACAGCCGGGAGGGGGGAGCTGGAGACCTGATGAGGGGGAGGAGGGAGTTAAGAAGTCTGAGCTTTTACACTTCCCGGCGGGGGAGGAGACGGACGGGAGGGGGGGAATGCTGCACTCTGCGCTCACTGCTCCGGAGTTATTGCCGCGCAGGCAGGACAGGAGCAGAGACACAGCCTATAGCCGCCGAGATTCGGGGCACAGGCAGATTCATTCGGGGCACGAGCCCCGAATGAATCTGGCTGGCGACGCCCCTGACAGTAAGGCTATGTTCACACGGTGTAATTGCGGGGACGTATTTCGCCCACAATTACGCCATGTGCTTGGGAGCGGGGGTGGCAGCCCACCGGCCCCATAGACATTCATTATTCACGGCACGTATACGCTGTGAATAACTGACATGTCACTTATCTCCCCCCGTGGCGTATTTCACGAATTGTGCTTGGTGCCTAATGCTGCTGCGTGTAAACATGCTGCTCTGGATGAGTTCATAGAAGATTGGATTCAACTGTAACAAACCTCCAGCTGTGAGAGGAGAAGAGATCAGGGCTCTGAGTTCATAGAAGACTGTCTAGACTGAATGCAGGGCTGTGCTATGTAAACAGCTCTTACAAAATAAGACTGCACAGGGAGAGGAATGACACAGTGACATGTGGACTCAGACAGGGGGGGGGAGAGCACACTGACTCGGGAGCGAGCATCAACAGTGATGGGGGGGATGATGTCATCCCCTTTCAGTTAAGAAACACCCAGCTGGGAGGGGAAGAAACGCCCCTGGATTTGAGGAACTGAGAAAGTGAAGCTACAAGAAAACAGCCAAACTGATGAAGCGATAAATCCCCTTTAATAATTCAGCTCTGTTTACTAGTGGACGGGTAGGGGAACTGCAGTGTGCCCATGGGCTAATCAAAAATGGAGAGTGCAAAAGACAAAACAGCACATGTGGGGTAGTATTATCTGTAGTAGTAGGTCTTGCAATTGTATTTATAGAATTTGATGAAGGAAGAGGCCAGGATCTGAGTTATGGACCGAAACCTCAGACCATCAGTTGTATGTGTGTGATTTGAAGAAGGAAGAGACCAGGACCTGAGTTGTTGACCAGAACCAATGGCCCCGAGTTGTATCTGTAATTGAAGGAAGAGGCCAGGATCTGAGTTGCTGACCAGAACAAAGGCCATGAGTTGTATCTGTAATATTTGAAGAATGCAGAGGTCAGGATCTGAGTTGTTGACCAGAACAAAGGGCCATGAGTTGTATCAGTAATATTTGAAGAATGCAGAGGCCAGGATCTGAGTTGCTGACCAGAACCAATGGCCATAAGTTGTATGTGTAATTGAAGAATGAGGAGGCCAGGATCTGCGTTGCTGACCAGAAATAAAGGCCATGAGTTGTATCTGTAATATTTGAAGAATGCAGAGGTCAGGATCTGAGTTGTTGACCAGAACAAAGTGCCATAAGTTGTATGTGTAATTGAAGAATGAGGAGGCCAGGATCTGAGTTGCTGACCAGAACAAAGGCCATGAGTTGTATCTGTAATGTATTTGAAGAATGAAAGGAAGGGCCAGGATCTGAGTTGTGACCAGAACTAAGGATGAGTGTGTCTGTATTATTTTGAAGAATGGAGAGGTCAGGATCCCGAGTTTTGACCAGAACAACGCCATAAGTTGTATGTGTAATTGAAGAATGAGGAGGCCAGGATCTGAGTTGCTGACCAGAACAAAGGCCATGAGTTGTATCTGTAATATTTGAAGAATGAGGAGGCCAGGATCTGAGTTGCTGACCAGAACTAAAGGCCATGAGTTGTGTCTGTATTATTTGAAGAAGGAAGAGGCCAGGATCTGAGTTGCGGACCAGAACCTAGAATAGTCTCTGTGGATGCCAGGGCTTGAGTTATGGACCAAAACCAAGAGTGGTATCTGTGGGATTTGAGGAAGGAAAAGGCCAGGATCTGAGCTGCGAACCAGAACCTGGGACTGTGAGTTGTAATTGTGTGATTTAAAGAAGGAACATGCCAGGATCTGAGCTGAGTTGTAGGCCAGCACCTCTGAGTGATACTGTTGGACTAGAGACTAATGTGTGGAATCTATTGGAGCGAGAGCTGAATTGTGGCCAAAACCTGTGAGGACTATTAGCAGAATATCTGTGCTGGAATTTTCCTATGGACGTAGAGTTTGTTCCTCCTTCTAAATCAATACGCATTCGCTCTGTTGATTGTGTGTTGATTTCATACAATAGGATTTTCTTACCTAGACCATTCTAGACCAGGTGAAGTGGCTCAGTGCTGCCCCTTTGATCTCCTGGTGGTCTGACACCTTCTCATGTTCCAGAAGACTATGGACAACACGGACAACACGTGTGTAAAAATTGACATCGAGGGTAAAAAAAAACTTCAGGGTTAAAAACATTAGAGGTGAGACGGAAAGATTCCTATAGCGGCAGGTGAGCAGCTCTTCACACACAGTTAGCCGTCACTGCAGGAGGAACACAAGGACACGTCAAGCAATTTTCACTTTTTAGCTTCTTGAGGGTCTGAGCTCCTCCCTCTGTCCTTCTTTTGCTTTCTTCATGTGGTTGTGCTGCTGCCGGATGGACGGGGAACAAGGATTTCTACTCATCGATGTGCGCTTAAGGCAGTTGTACATGATTAGAGGAAGAAACAGCGCCACCCCTGCCCATGGGTTGTGCCTAGTATTGCAGCTCCATTGAAGTTGCAATACCACACTCTGTAAACATGGGAGGTGCTGTTTTTAATAAATAGTGGACATGTTTTTATTTTACTCTTGAAAAGTTGGGATTTCGGAGCTGGAGCCAGATTTTGTCTCTCTTTGGAGGAAGCAGTGATGGGGCACATTGCATTTTCATCCATCAAATCCTTTGTTTTTCTATGATCAGATGAGTAAAGGTGTCCGGCCGCTGCTCAGCTCTTCCAGCTCCATAAAGATGATGTGTCCGGCTTAAAGTGGTATCCCGCAATTTATATCAATAGCAGATCAAGAGCAGCAGCGCCCAAAGAGGTCTATGGGACATGTAGGGACAGCAACGCCCAAGGAGGTCTATGGGACATGTAGGGACAGCAGCGCCCAAGGAGGTCTATGGGACATGTAGGGACAGCAACGCCCAAGGAGGTCTATGGGACATGTAGGGACAGCAACGCACAAGGAGGTCTATGGGACCTGGAGGGACAGCACCGCCCAAGGAGGTCTATGGGACATGTAGGGACAGCAACGCACAAGGAGGTCTATGGGACATGTAGGGACAGCAACGCCCAAGGAGGTCTATGGGACATGTAGGGACAGCAACGCCAAGGAGGTCTATGGGACATGTAGGGACAGCAGCGCCCAAGGAGGTCTATGGACATGTAGGGACAGCATCCCCCGCCCATATTGAGGGTCTATGGGACAATTTAGGGGAACCAGCGGCCCAAGGTTTCTATGGGACAGTAGGGTACAGCGCCCAAAGGGTTTTGGGCATTTTTGGGACAGCAACGCCCAAGGAGGTCTATGGGACATGTAGGGACAGCCTGGTCAGCTCTCTCGGGTCCGGGGCACCCCTATTGTAGGGGTCCTAGTGGTTGCATCTCCACAGACATTTATATCAAGTGTGGGTAAACCACCGGCCCAGACGGTATTTCTACTGGGAGGACAGTGATGGTATTAAATTTGTACTGCAATTCTGGTCAAGAGGATTTCCCAACGCATAAAACCCCCCAGGCTCATATCAGGGGCATAAATCCGGCTCAGGGCACAGGAGAAAGGAAACTGGCGAGGGGGTACAGGGGCATAGGAATATCAGGCTCAGGGGAACAGGGGGCATATAGATATCAGGGTAGGGGGCAGGGGCATAGGAGTCCGGGGTCAGGGGAACAGGAGAATGGGGACAAGGGTCAGTTACAGGAAATAGGATCCAGGCTCAGGTTACAGGACATGGAGATATCAGGGTCAGGTTTACAGGAGATAGGAGTCCAGGCTCAGGTATACGGAGAAAAGGCGATCCTGGGTCAGGTATACAGGAGCAAGGAGATCCTGGCCGGTATACAGGGCATAGAGCCTGGCTCAGGTATACAGGGGGCATAGGAATCCAGGGTCAGGGATACAGGACATAGGAAATATCAGGCCAGGTGTACAGGAGCATATTAAGTAAAGGGTCAGGTTTACAGGAGCATAGGGGATTTCCCGGCCAGGTATACAGGGGCATAGAGTTTTCCCGGCTCAGTTCAGGCATAGGAGATCCAGGGTCAGGTAACAGGGGCATAGGAATACAGGCCAGGTGTACGGAGCATAGGAGATATCACTCAGGGTCAGGGAGCTATTAGATTCAGGCTCAGGTGTACAGGAGATAGGGGATCCCGGCTCAGGTATACAGAGCATAGGAATTGGCTCAATACAGGGGCTCATAACTGGTCCTCCCGGCTATTACAGGAGCATAGGAGATCCAGGCTCAGGTGCACAGGAGAATAGGAGATCCTGGCTGAGGAATACAGGAGCATAGGAGATCCAGGCTCAGGTTACAGGAGCATAGAGATACATGGCTCAGGTATCAGGAGCATAGAGATCCAGGCTCAGTTATACAGGAGCATAGGAGATCCAGGCTCAGGTGCACAGGAGAATAGGAGATCCTGGCTGAGGTATACAGGAGCATAGGAGATATCAGGCTCAGGTGTACAGGAGCATAGGAGATACAGGCTCTGGTCTACAGGAGTATAGGCGATCCTGGCTCAGGTATACAGGAGCATAGGAGATATCAGGCTCAGGTATACAGGAGAATAGGAGATCCTGGCTCAGGTATACAGGAGCATAAGAGATCCAGGCTCGGTATACAGGAGCATAGGAAATATCAGGCTCAGGTGTACAGGAGCATATTAGATATCAGGCTCAGGTGTACAGGAGCATAGGAGATCCGGGCTCAGGTATACAGGAGAATAGGAGATCAAGGCTCAGGTATACAGGAGAATAGGAGATCCAGGCTCAGGTATACAGGAGCATAGGAGATATCAGGCTCAGGTGTACAGGAGCCGAGGAGATATCAGGCTCAGGTGTACAGGAGCATATTAGATATCAGGCTCAGGTGTACAGGAGCATAGGAGATCCTGGCTCAGGTATACAGGAGCATAGGAGATCCTGGCTCAGGTATACAGGAGCATAAGAGATCCTGGCTCAGGTATACTGGATCATAAGAGATCCTGTCTCAGGTATACAGGAGCATATGAGATCCTGGCTAAGGTATACAGGAGAATAGGAGATCCTGGCTCAGGTATACAGGAGCATAAGAGATCCTGGCTCAGGTATACAGGAGCATACGAGATCCAGGCTCAGGTGTACAGGAGCATAAGAGATCCATGCTCAGGTGTACAGGAGCATAGGAGATCCTGGCTCAGGTATACAGGAGCATAGGAGATATCAGGCTCAGGTGTACAGGAGCATAGTAGATATCAGGCTCAGGTGTGCAGGAGCATAGGAGATCCGGGCTCAGGTATACAGGAGAATAGGAGATCAAGGCTCAGGTATACAGGAGAATAGGAGATCCTGGCTCAGGTATACAGGAGAATAGGAGATCCTGGCTCAGGTATATAGGGGCCCACAAGATATCAGGCTCAGGTATACAGGGGCCCTCGATATATCTGGCTCAGGTATTTAGGGGCCCACGAGATATCTGGCTCTGGTTTATCGGGGGCCAGGAGTTATCAGGCTCAGGTATACAGGTGCCAGGAGATATCAGGCTCAGGTATATAGGGGCCCAGGAGATATCAGGCTCAGGTATACAGGGGCCCAGGAGATATCAGGCTCAGGTATACAGGGGCCCAGGAGATATCAGGCTCAGGTATACAGGGGCCCAGGAGATATCAGGCTCAGGTATACAGGGACCCATGAGATCCAGGCTCAGGTATACAGGGCCCCAGGAGATATCAGGCTCAGGTATTCAGGGGCCCAGAGAATATCAGGCTCAGGTATACACATACATGCCAACTCTCCCGTTTTTGGCGGGGGGGTCCCGCTATTTGGGGTCCCCCCCGCCCCTCCCGGGAGAGCCGGCATTTCTCCCGCCGCCAGCAGGCGGCGGGGGTCCTTTAAATGGCCGCGGCGCCAGCGTCGCGCTGGAGCGCTACTCCGGCGCTGCCGGTCCGTTCCCACGGGCGGGTGACGCGGGCGCAGGGTCCGCTCACCCGCCCGCGGTCTCACTGTGCGGGGAGGGGCAGGAGGGATCGCTCCCTCCTCCCCCTGTATGTCCGGCGCCGCTAGCGCGCCGTGCATAAAAGGTCAGCGGCGCAGGGGAAATGACGCGCGCTGCTCTCATCCCCCCGCGTCGCTGAGGAGATCGGGCAGGAGCCTGGGGTCAGGGGATAAGTGGAATTTATTTTTTTTATTTTTATTAACTACATGGGGGGGCTCTGCCTGGCTACAATGGGGGGGTGGGTCTACCTGGCTGGCTACAATGGGGGGGGGGGTCTACCTGGCTGGCTACAATGGGGGCTACCTGGCTGGCTACAATGGGGGCAAAACTACTGGCTGGCTACAATGGGGGCAACTACCTGGTGGCTACAATGGGGGCACTACCTACCTGGCTACTAAAGGGGGCACTACCTGGCTGGCTACTAAAGGGGGCACTACCTACCTGACTACTAAAGGGGGCACTACCTACCTGACTACTAAAGGGGGCAACTACCTGACTACTATCGGGGGTACTACCTGGCTACAAAGGGGGCAACTACCTGGCTAACAAAGGGGGGCATCTACCTAGCTACAGAGGGGATCTACCTTGCTACAAGGGGGCATCTACCTGCCTGTAAGGGGCACTAACTGGTTATGGGGGGCTACTACCTGGCTATAAGGGCATCTACCTGGCTTTCTTCCAAAGCCATTATGTAGTTATGTGCGACGCCCTCTTTGATCTCCTGCTTTTCCATTTTCAAAAGTTGGCAACTATGGGTATACAGGGGCCCAGGAGATATCAGGCTCAGGTATACAGGGGCCCAGGAGATATCAGGCTCAGGTATAGAGTGGCCCAGGAGATATCAGGCTCAGGTTTACAGGGGCTCAGGAGATATCAGGCTCAGGTATAGAGGGGCCCAGGAGATATCATGCTCAGTTATACAGGGGCCCAGGAGATATCAGGCTCAGGTATACAGGGGCCCAGGAGATATCAAGCTCAGGTATACAGGGGCCCAGCAGATATCAGGCTCAGGTTTACAGGGGCCCAGGAGATATCAAGCTCAGGTATACAGGGGCCCAGCAGATATCAGGCTCAGGTATAGAGGGGCCCAGGAGATATCAGGCTCAGGTATAGAGGGGCCCAGGAGATATCAGGCTCAGGTTTACAGGGGCCCAGGAGATATCAGGCTCAGGTATAGAGGGGCCCAGGAGATATCATGCTCAGTTATACAGGGGCCCAGGAGATATCAGGCTCAGGTATACAGGGGCCCAGGAGATATCAAGCTCAGGTATAGAGGGGCCCAAGAGATATCAGGCTCAGGTATACAGGGGCCCAGGAGATATCAGGTATACAGGGGCCCAGGAGATATCAGGTATACAGGGGCCCAGGAGATATCAGGCTCAGGTATACAGGGGCCCAGGAGATATCAGGTATACATTGGCCCAGGAGATATCAGGTATACATTGGCCCAGGAGATATCATGCTCAGTTATACAGGGGCCCAGGAGATATCAGGTATACAGGGGCCCAGGAGATATCAGGTATACAGGGGCCCAGGAGATATCAGGTATACATTGGCCCAGGAGATATCAGGTATACATTGGCCCAGGAGATATCAGGTATACATTTGCCCAGGAGATATCAGGTATACAGGGGCCCAGGAGATATCAGGTATACAGGGGCCCAGGAGATATCATGCTCAGTTATACAGGGGCCCAGGAGATATCAGGTATACAGGGGCCCAGGAGATATCAGGTATACATTGGCCCAGGAGATATCAGGTATACATTGGCCCAGGAGATATCAGGTATACAGGGGCCCAGGAGATATCAGGTATACAGGGGCCCAGGAGATATCAGATATACAGGGGCCCAGGAGATATCAAGCTCAGGTATAGAGGGGCCCAGGAGATATCAGGTATACAGGGGCCCAGGAGATATCAAGCTCAGGTATAGAGGGGCCCAGGAGATATCAAGCTCAGGTATAGAGGGGCCCAGGAGATATCAAGCTCAGGTATAGAGGGGCCCAGGAGATATCAGGCTCAGGTATACAGGGGCCCAGGAGATATCAGGCTCAGGTATAGAGGGGCCCAGGAGATATCAGGTATACAGGGGCCCAGGAGATATCAGGCTCAGGTATAGAGGGGCCCAGGAGATATCAGGCTCAGGTATAGAGGGGCCCAGGAGATATCATGCTCAGGTATACAGGGGCCAGGAGATATCATGCTCAGGTATACAGGGGCCAGGAGATATCAGGCTCAGGTATAGAGGGGCCCAGGAGATATCAGGTATACAGGGGCCCAGGAGGGCTCCACATTGATTTCACCTTGACACTTCCTTTAGTCGCTGACCGCTCCTGTCTTCCAGGGAGTGTGCCCAGACATGTGTGCGGCGTCATTACCACAAGTCAAGAGCTATTTTCTAGTCTTGGGTTTCAGGTTCACACCCTTATTATTCCTTATTGCACTTTACCATGTTCTCAGAGCTTAATAGATTGCTGTGGGCGCCCCATTGCTGGCAATCTGACAAGTGCGGCTCGGAGATGGAGGCGACCCCAATTACCCGGTTAGCTGGGACGGCGAGGGGCTGGAGCCGGCTGTGTGCAGGAGATTGCAAAAGCAGCAGGAGAAGCCGAAGCCGCTGCTGCCGGATAATTGTGTCCTCGGCTGAACATGGGGCCCCGGTGCTGGGATCAGGAGGACGCCTCCCGGCCGGGAAGGGGTTAATGCTGCCTCCTCCATTCAGCTGTGATAGAACTCATCCCCTGGAGGGAAGAAGCAATGTAACAAGTTCATTCATAGACACTTCCTAATGGCTTCCTCCAGCTGCGGGAACAGAACATACGAGAGTTAAGGGGAACACGCCCCCCACTTTCCCTAAGGGCCCGAGCAGAAGGGGCGCACCTAAAACATGCATGCCGCCCCCATCAGATTGCAAACAGCTGAGCCCCAGCACAGAGGCTGCCATAGACAGAGGTACTGGAGGTACTGCTGTAAGGGGCCCTGATCAAATTAGAAAAAAGGGGGCCCGCTTATAGGGTGCAAGATTGGAACCGGGTTAATAGGGGGGGGTCAGATTTTTTTTCGCCCGAACGCCTGAAAAGTATCAATGACCAAAAAATTTTTTTGTTTTTGCCCCCTTGCTTTTTTAACATTGAAACTTTTTTTTTTTTTTAATGACGCATTTGGGATGGGGCCTCGTTTTTTCGGGAAAGTTGTACTTTTATGGGGAATGTTAAGTTCACTTATAAAAATTGAGGTTTTTTTTTTTTTTTTACACAATTCCACTTCCCTTTAAATACTTTTTAGATTAATTTAAGGTTTTACAGTGTGTGGAACCAATATGTGGGTTTTTTTTTTGGGTGTGAAATTTTATGCACAATTATTTTTTTTTAAAATTTTTTTTTTATTTTATTTTTTTTTTTTATTTTTTTCTTACACTTTTTTTTCGGGGCGGGGAGATAATTACATGTAATTATAGCCTATACCCCGAGCATGATTGCAGGGCCGGCGGGAAGTCCGGCCCCCGCTCCCCCCCCGCCCCCGTTCACACGGCTGACTTGCGGGCTTAATTTTCCCCTGCAAATTTTTGGGGGTGAAAGCCTTTGTCTGCAGCGAGGCAAAAGAGTCGCTGCGGGAAAGAATGCCCGCACCGCCCACGCCCCAAAAAACGGTGGCGGGTCGTTAAGGGGGTTAAAAAAAGGGGAGTCATGGGTGTTGTCTTATCATATTTTTTAGTTGTGCAGTCTCCTATTTAAATATTGTGGTTTTTTTTTTGGCTGGTGTGAACTGGTCCTTATCCAATGTGATTTTTACATTCAGTTTTTCTCCCAGTGGACGGTGTGGGTGTGTCATTAGTTATCTGCCCTCTCATCATTCCCATGGGGCACTGGGGGTTTTTTAAAACCCCCCTGGGGTTCAGTCTATAGTCAGCCCTTTAGCTTTAACGGTCTTGCGGTTGTGTTTTTGAGCAAACAACGTCCCATTTTTTGGTGCTTTTTTTGTTTTACCGTCCTGCTCTCTACATGTCAGCTCTGTATTCCCAGCTCTTCTAATTGCAATTTATCAGGGAAAGTTGTCTATGGTGCAGAAAGTTCATGCTCAAAGTAAGCAAACGAAATTTAAATTTTTGGCCTTATTTTTTTTGACATAAGCACTCCCGTTCTCGCTTTCCGTCCCTCCGGGGGGGCACACTTCTGCTTTCTTCCAATCAGGAAGGGGAACAGGGTTGGGAAAACCCTAGAAAAAAAATTTTGCACCCCGGCAGATAAAATCTCTTGTATCTTTGGAATAAGGAAAAATTAAAAAAACCTTTAAAATAAATTTTTAAAAAAATCTTGATTTAAGTTCCCATGGGTTGGGAAAGAAATCCTTGTAAGGAAGGGAAAAACCCCCTTTTTGGGGGATTTGGTAAGAAGGGGAATGGAAACAGTATAAAAAGAAACAGAAATAAAAAAAACAATGGGGAAAAATTTCAGGTCCCGAAAGGGGGGCCCGCATACAAAAACCGGAGGAGATTTTAAAAAAAGACGTTTGGAAAGTTTAAAATTTTGAAGAAAAGAAAAAAATTGGTTTTCAAAGTGGGGATACCTATAAAAACTTTTTCCTATTTAAATGAAAGGAAATAAGTATTTGACCCCTTGTGATTGTGAAAATTTTTCCCCCTGACAAAGACATTTAACAGTCTTATAATTTTTTTAAAGGGGAGGTTTATTTTAACATTGAAAAGTAGAAATTCCCAAAAATAAAATCCAGGGAAAATCAATTGTGTAAATTAAAAAAATGTATTTATTTTGTTTAGGAAATAAGTATTTGACCCCCTAACCCAAACCTTAAGAATTGTTGGGTCCTTGGGAAAAGGGAAAAGGGGGGGGACTAAATTTATTTTTTGGTGGGGGATGCGCTGGGGTTAAATACTTTTGGGTTTCGGTCCTGGAAGTAATTTAGGAAATTACCCGGGGTTTTCGATCCCCAAAAACTCCGGGGCATGCTGCTTTTTTTTATGATTCCAATGCGTTTATTTAAATTCAAAAAAACCTCCTTAAGAAACTGCTTCAGGGGCCGGGCCAAAAAAGGTTTATCCCCCGTAGGGGGGGGAATCGAATGTCCCCCTTCCTTTGACCAAGGGTTTTTGGAAATTGGGTTTGTGAGGGAATTGGGGGAGCTCAAATTTCCCCAAAACGTTTAAAGGGCCCCCTTGCCCCGCGCGGCGAAACCCCCTATTAATGGGGCCCCAAAAGCTAAATGGGGGTAACGCTGCCATGGCGGCCCCCCACCCCCAGCAAAAACCCCACAGATTAGGGGGACATTTCCCAGTTTGGGCCCAAAAAGCAAAACCCCTGCTTTGGCCCAAACCAAACCCCCCAGGGTTTTTTGAAATAGCCTGTATAAAGGGGTTAAAGCCCCGGTTTTTTTTGCAGTTGTATCAGGGGGCCCCGGAAAAGGGGAGCATGTCTACCTTTCCTTTTGTGGGTTTGGTTTGGGGCTTGTGGCGGGCCCTTGCTGCTGTGATAAAGTGCTGGTGGGGGGGGTTGCGGTCCAAGCTGGGGGGGTATTTTTTGGAGAGTGGGGTTTATTGGGCCCCTGGGGGGTGCCCCCCAACTGTGTGGGTTTTTTGCTGGTGGTGGGCCCCCATGCAGCGGTTTTCCCCCCTTTAGGGGGTAGGGACCCCCTTTAAAAGGGTCGCCGCGAGTGGCCAAGGGGGGCCTATAATTTTTTGGGAAAAAAATAAAAACTAAGAACCTCCTGTTTGTTTTTTTTTTTATTTTTTGCTGAGAACATTTGATCAACGTATAGTGTAAAGGGTGTGCGGTCTATGGTTTTCTCTTTCCAAGCTTTTTTTTTTGTTTTTTGGGGGGGCGCGGAGTCTGTTTTTTGGGTACTCAGTTCCCCGCAAAATTGATCTTTGGGCCGTTCTTTGCGTTCCAAATTTTAAAGGACATTTTTTTGTTTCTTTTTCCTTTAAGGGATTGGTTTTTCCATATTTTCATTTTTTTTATGTTTTAAAAAGGGGCACCTCATCCTCATTTTATTGATATTTTAAAATGATTCCCCATCGGAAAGGGTTGTTTTTCCCTATGGTATCGATATTTCATCGTTTTTTACAAAAACAGGAACTTTGTTGCCCCTTTTACTTCCCTTTGGGTCTGTGCCGGGGAAGGGTATGTTAAACCCCCGGCTTTTTTCGGGGGGTTTTACGGACGAAAATTTTCGTCCAAAAAAATGCGCCCCGAAAAAACGTTTTTAAATAATAACAATTTTCATTAGCATTGATTTCCCAAATTAAAAAACGCCTCCCTCATTTATATTTTCGCGACGTATTTTAAAGGGGGTTTAAAAACGTCCGTAAATACACTAAAAAAAAGTTTCCCCCGTCCCTTAAAAGGCGTTTTTTGCAAAGTAAATCACCAAAAGTAAAGAATGGGAATTAATTTAAAATTTCGAAATACGTGCCAAAAAACTTTGTGACCCGTAATTTTTAAACGTATTTTCCCGGCTTTTTTTTACGGACTTTAAAAACATCCTAAATACCCCCGAAATAAAACCGTGTGAACAAGCCTAAACCCTTTATTGATCCCTTTATTTTTTTTTTTCTTTTTTTTATGTTTTAAATTGAATACCTCTTTCCTTTTATTTGGTTCCCACAATAAAACTTTTTGAATTTAAAAAAAAAAGTTCGGCTCCTACAAAACCATTAACCCCCAAAATTAAACCTTTCCCCTTTCCCTTTCGAAACCCGTCTTACAAAAGTCACCTTTTAAAAAGCCCCTGTCCCCCACCCCGTAAGCAACCCCTAAACCTTTTACAACAGGGGAAGACCCCAAAGGACTTCTAAGGATGTCCCGGGGCAAGAAACATAACCCCTTTACAAAAGCTGGGAATGTCAAAAAAAACCATAAAAACAAGAAACCCGTTGGGAAAGGGGAAAGAGTTATGCAATAAATAAAAAAAATGGAAAAAACAAAATGACCGTCAGCGCATTGATCTGGGGCCAACCCGCCCAAAACTCACCTCGTGGGTCCCTTTATCATGAGGAAGGTGATTGATCAAACCCAAAAATACACGGGGGGAACTTGTAAAAACTAATGAAGGCAAACTGGGGCCAAAAGTCACCAAGAAAACCCTTTAAAAACAAAAAAATCCTGCAGGGCCCCCGCAAGGCCCCCCTGCCAAGAACCCCCTTAACGGGCCCACCTAAATTTTTCCCCAAATGAACACCGGGAGGATTCTGGGAGTGTTTGGGGAGAAGGCGCTGGGGTCAGATGAAATAAAATTTAGCTCTTTGGCTTTAAACTAATCTAGAGTCTGGAGGAAGAGAAATGCTGCCCATGACCCAAAGACACCGCCCCACTGTAAACAGGAGGGGGGGGAAAAATGTTTTTGGGCTTCTCTGATAAGGGCAAGGACTACTTCACTGCATCAATGGGAATGGGGGAGCCATGGGCCCTAAATCCTGGTGACAACCCCTTCCCTCCGCCAGGGCATTAAAAATGGGGATGCCTGGGGTTTTTCCCGCAAACAAGACCCAAACATACAGCCAAGGCCCCCAAAGGAGCGTCAAAAAAAACATTAGGTCATGGGGGTGGCCCAGCCAGTTCCAACCTTACTCCCCTAGAAAACTTATGGAGGGAGGGGAAGCCTGATTGCCAAGCGCAGCCTCAAAAGTTAAGATTTTTGAGATGACTGCAAAGAAGGGGGGGGGCAAAATTCCTCCTGACATGTCGCAAACCCTCATCATCAACTAAAAAAAACCTCGACTGCTGAGCTTGCCAAAAATATTAATTTTTTGCCAAGGGATCATACTTTTTTCTCACTGCAAAAGCAAATAAATTTATATCATTTTAAAAGGTGGGTTTTCTATTTTTATTTTGGGGTTTTTTTACGCTCAAAAGTTAAAATTAAACTTCCCTTTAAAAATTTTAACTGTTCAGTCTTTGTCATGGGGAAAACCCCCAATCACAAGGGGGCAAAAATTAATGGGGGTATGGGAAAAATTTAACCCCCCGAAAATTTTTTTACTCTTTTTTTCATTGCAGCCCCTTGGTAAGATCCAAAAAGTTCTTGTTTTGCCATTAAAGTTCACTTTTTGCCCCCCCCACCCCCTCTGAAAAAAAAAACGAAAAGTAATATTTTTTTGCAAATTTATTAAAAGAAAAAAACCCAAAAGCCATAATGGAAACCTCTCCTCAGGGGAAACATAGGAAAGCTGCAGACAAGCCTCCCTCTTCAAGACATAGGAAAGCTG